>CM040823.1:44828928-45123928 GCA_022828995.1 Vimba vimba | reverse complement strand
GTGTGGTTTCCACTTCCACTGGCCCCACCATGACCACCTGCCCCTTCATCCAGTGGTCCAGGCCTGCTTCTGCTCCAGGATCCTGGCCATGTTCTAGGCCCTCATCCTCTTCAAGGGTCTGCCCCCCCCCCCTTGGGCTGTCGCTGAGAAACACGGAGTTTGAGCTCCCTCCAAAGATTCTCTATTGGGTTTAGGTCTGGAGACTGGCTAGGCCACGCCAGAACCTTGATATGCTTCTTACAGAGCCACTCCTTGGTTATCCTGGCTGTGTGCTTCGGGTCATTGTCATGTTGGAAGACCCAGCCTCGACCCATCTTCAATGCTCTAACTGAGGGAAGGAGGTTGTTCCCCAAAATCTCGCAATACATGGCCCCGGTCATCCTCTCCTTAATACAGTGCAGTCGCCCTGTCCCATGTGCAGAAAAACACCCCCAAAGCATGATGCTACCACCCCCATGCTTCACAGTAGGGATGGTGTTCTTGGGATGGTACTCATCATTCTTCTTCCTCCAAACACGTTTAGTGGAATTATGACCAAAAAGTTCTATTTTGGTTCTGGGCTGATTTCTCACCTTTCTTAGGATCATTGAGACCCCACGAGGTGAGATCTTGCATGGAGCCCCAGTCCGAGGGAGATTGACAGTCATGTTTAGCTTCTTCCATTTTCTAATGATTGCTCCAACAGTGGACCTTTTTTCACCAAGCTGCTTGGCAATTTCCCCGTAGCCCTTTCCAGCCTTGTGGAGGTGTACAATTTTGTCTCTTGTGTCTTTGGACAGCTCTTTGGTCTTGGCCATGTTAGTAGTTGGATTCTTACTGATTGTATGGGGTGGACAGGTGTCTTTATGCAGCTAACGACCTCAAACAGGTGCATCTAATTTAGGATAATAAATGGAGTGGAGGTGGACATTTTAAAGGCAGACTAACAGGTCTTTGAGGGTCAGAATTCTAGCTGATAGACAGGTGTTCAAATACTTATTTGCAGGTGTATCATACAAATAAATAGTTAAAAAATCATACATTGTGATTTCTGGATTTTTTTTTTTTAGATTATGTCTCTCACAGTGGACATGCACCTACGATGACAATTTCAGACCCCTCCATGATTTCCAAGTGGGAGAACTTGCAAAATAGCAGGGTGTTCAAATACTTATTTTCCTCACTGTATATATATATATGATGAAATATTAAGATCTACATCGGTTTACAATTTCATCTTAACGCGATTACAAGGCCTCCGGGAGTGTGTGATTTTTGCATACGAGTAGTTTCACCCGTTCCTAAATTTTGTAAATTTAGAAAACATTTTAGAATGGAAGTTATTGATGAATCATGATTTGTTTGTGAAAATGTTCATATACAGATTCAGATTGTGAATGAGACCCATTGTTTTCATTTGAAGTGAAAGATTAGCATTAAGTGAAAGGCTCTCGGGGTGAACTGCCCGAGACATGTACTGTACGCACATATAGGGAAGCATTTTCTCCAAGCCTAGACTATTATGAGAAGTCATGTCCTGATATTTTTTTAGGAATTCTTTATGAAGAGGAAAAATGAAATGGGCATCACTGCTTTAAGTAAACCGATTTTATTTTCAAAGAAAAACAAAAGGACCATCAGGAAAAGACAGGACTTCCTGTCATATACAGAGAGGACGTACGATACAGTGCCACGACTGAAAACAGACAACCAGTCAGCCAAGAACATATTCAGAAAGTCAAAGCAGCGCTGAGGAAACACCATCTGTATTATTATTATTATTAATAACAAGAATTATGGTTGAAATATATAAAAACAATATCTTAAAATAAAACACAACAATGAACATTAGATTTACAAAATCTTTGTTTTCATCTTTTTTTTTTTTTGTTCCAGGTGAATTTATTCCAGGTTACTGTATATGGGCAATAACTGAACCCCCACAGTCACTCGCTGTGTCTTAACTGTGTGACGGACTGAGGGATCTTCAGAGTTACTGTATATGGGCAATAACTGAACCCCCCACAGTCGCTCGCTGTGTCTTAACTGTGTGAAGGACTGAGGGATCTTCAGAGTTACTGTATATGGGCAATAACTGAACCCCCACAGTCGCTCGCTGTGTCTTAACTGTGTGACGGACTGAGGGATCTTCAGAGTTACTGTATATGGGCAATAACTGAACCCCCACAGTCACTCGCTGTGTCTTAACTGTGTGACAGACTGAGGGATCTTCAGAGTTACTGTATATGGGCAATAACTGAACCCCCACAGTCGCTCGCTGTGTCTTAACTGTGTGTAGGACTGAGGGATCTTCAGAGTTACTGTATATGGGCAATAACTGAACCCCCACAGTCGCTCGCTGTGTCTTAACTGTGTGAAGGACTGAGGGATCTTCAAAGTTACTGTATATGGGCAATAACTGAACCCCCACAGTCGCTCGCTGTGTCCTAACTGTGTGAAGGACTGAGGGATCTTCAGAGTTACTGTATATGGGCAATAACTGAACCCCCACAGTCGCTCGCTGTGTCTTAACTGTGTGAAGGACTGAGGGATCTTCAGAGTTACTGTATATGGGCAATAACTGAACCCCCACAGTCGCTCGCTGTGTCTTAACTGTGTGTAGGACTGAGGGATCTTCAGAGTTACTGTATATGGGCAATAACTGAACCCCCACAGTCACTCGCTGTGTCTTAACTGTGTGACAGACTGAGGGATCTTCAGAGTTACTGTATATGGGCAATAACTGAACCCCCACAGTCGCTCGCTGTGTCTTAACTGTGTGTAGGACTGAGGGATCTTCAGAGTTACTGTATATGGGCAATAACTGAACCCCCACAGTCGCTCGCTGTGTCTTAACTGTGTGTAGGACTGAGGGATCTTCAGAGTTACTGTATATGGGCAATAACTGAACCCCCACAGTCGCTCGCTGTGTCTTAACTGTGTGTAGGACTGAGGGATCTTCAGAGTTACTGTATATGGGCAATAACTGAACCCCCACAGTCACTCGCTGTGTCTTAACTGTGTGTAGGACTGAGGGATCTTCAGAGTTACTGTATATGGGCAATAACTGAACCCCCACAGTCGCTCGCTGTGTCTTAACTGTGTGTAGGACTGAGGGATCTTCAGAGTTACTGTATATGGGCAATGACTGAACCCCCACAGTCGCTCGCTGTGTCTTAACTGTGTGAAGGACTGAGGGATCTTCAAAGTTACTGTATATGGGCAATAACTGAACCCCCACAGTCGCTCGCTGTGTCTTAACTGTGTGAAGGACTGAGGGATCTTCAAAGTTACTGTATATGGGCAATAACTGAAACCCCCACAGTCTCTCGCTGTGTCCTAACTGTGTGAAGGACTGAGGGATCTTCAGAGTTACTGTATATGGGCAATAACTGAACCCCCACAGTCGCTCGCTGTGTCCTAACTGTGTGACGGACTGAGGGATCTTCAAAGTTAAAGCTTAGGACAAAGGGGGAAAAGAGCGCCAGTCCAGTTTCTAAACATGTATGCTTCACTTTTAGTTTTTGCCACTGGCACAATTCACGTTCTTCTTTTAACTCACTGAAAGTTTAACAGCTTTGTTAAAATACTAAAATCAAATCTAATACTAATTATCACAAGAAACAGAAATGTAAAAATGATAGAACATATAAATCTATAAATACTGTGTGTGGGGAGAGCAGAAGTGAGGCATGAACTAAAGAGAGAAAATAACTCCAGAAATCATAATAGACATAATCATACAGATTCACTAAGTTTGTGTGTGAAAACTTTGAGAAAGAAAAGATATAAAACTAAAACAATAATAATATTAAAAACCCTAGAATCACCGAAAAGCTTTCTGTGGAGAGCGTCTCTCGACTCATGCATGCTCATCCCTTCCTTTTCATGTGGTTCAATTACTTAGCACAGTCCTGCCTTTTATTAAATATATACAGTTCAGTTACAAATGATAATAATAATAATAATAATAATAATAATAATAATAGTCCACGACCAAGACAGTCTTTCTCATAAAACTGAAGGTAATGTTTCCATAACTGAGATTAAGTTATTACGGGGATGTCTAAACTTGTATTCTCAGATTAACATCGTCGCTGCCTGATGAAAAACGCATATCTGGGAACAAAGGGCATCATAAACAATCATACGTTAAATGAATCAAACGTCAGTTTTATAACTACGGTTTCTGGTCTGGATGAGTGGACCGTTCGGTTCAGTTTCAGGGCGAGTTTTCCAAGTCCAGTGCATAAAATGCCAGAACTAGCTTTCACTCGCGGTTTCTAGCATACGCTCTTCAAAACATTAGGATAGGGCACACGGTTTGGATGCACACTTCTCAGGGCCAGTGGACATACTTCTTAGATATGGATTAAACCTCTTTCACTGGTCAATTCAATGTAGGAATGAGGCCACTGTCATCAGACAAGTGGCAGAGGAAAACGAGGGAAACGAGAGAAGACAAGAAAAGATGTGGCACAGGACAGTCAACGTTAAATTGACATTAATCCAAATCCATGTTTTTGATGTGCCAAAAGCAAACCCGAGGCTAACACAGCTGTCCGCTTCCTGTTGACATCACATGACCATTAGCTTCATAAGATGGTCCATCAAAACCTCTCAGACACCTTCCACATTACTGTAACTACTCTGCTTAGTAAAAACAAACGAATAAAAAAAACCTAGAAATAAATAACCCATAAATAAAAATACAGGACAAAAAGCCATTTTGTGTTTCACCATTGTTATGACACTATTTGTGACTGAGAGACACATTAGCAGGATTTCACCGTTCCTCTCAGCTGAGTCAGATTGTATTAAACTCTAGAGAAAGACATTTACACAGACTAGCAATAATACTGTAGAATACTCAAGCCAGTTCCTCATGCAGCACGCTGCAAAAGGACGCAGATTCGATTTGTGTTTGTCAGTCGTTCAGCAGGCTCTGGGCGTTAGTGTGGCCTGGCCTCAGCCGATCACGTGGAGAACTTCAGTGGTGGATCAGGGGTCGATGCTGTCGGTTACCAGCTGAGCAGGGAGGTCCGACCCAGAGTCATGAAGTAGACCTGGCTAGATCCTCCAGAACGCACAGATGCAAAGAATACCTACAGGACACAAACCAACAGCATCTTACTACTCACACACCGTCAACTCATTTAGTATATCAGGGTGAATCTCACTGAACCAGTCCAGAGCATGTGCTGTAGTGAAGCGAGGATCACGCTTAAATCCACGGACAACAATAATGAGAGATAAATCATTAATGTGTTGATTTGAATAAATAATCATCATTAGACTGTAACACACACCGAACACGCATCACTCTTTTTACGTCTTTCAACAACAGAGTATATCTCTTCAGGGAAAATCAATAAAGGAAAACTTCAGGAAAGAAAGCACAACATATGCTCAGTGGCAGCGGTTTAATAGTTAACCAGGACGAATCAAACGCTGGGTGTGTGATATGTAACAGCTGCTGTATATGACCAACCCATAAAGCCAGTATCCAGCCTTTGCTTGGGCTGAATGCATATCATTTCTTGTGTGTGTGTTTGGGAAGTTGCGGTGACCGAAACAGTGACATTGTATTATTTTGATGGGAGTAAAGCCTGTGTTTATGCGATTAAAGAAACTAAATTTTGCCAAAGAAGAACTTTTACTTGAAATAAATGTTTAATTTAAAAGCAGCCTACTTCAGTGAAATATGATATTGTTTCATAATAATAATTCATTACATTTATATAGTGCTTTTCTCAGCACTCAAGCGATTTACATGGAAGGGGGGAATCTCCTCAACCACCACCAATGTGCAGCTCCACCTGGATGATGCGACGGCAGCCATGTTGTGCCAGAACACACACACACACCAGCTTACTGGTGGAGAGGAGACAGAGATGAAGAAAATCAGTATATATATAGGGATGATTAGGAGGCCATGATGAACAGAGGCCAATGGGGAAGTTTGTCCAGGACGTTACACCCCTACTCGTTTCCGAAGGGCATCCTAGGATTTTTAATCACCACAGAGAGTCAGGACCTCAGTTTAACGTCTCATCTGAAGTACGGTGTTCTTTGTCAGTATAGTGTCCCCGTCACTATACTGGGGCGTTAGGACCCACACAGACCACAGGGTGAGTAGCGCCCCCTACTGGCCTCACTAACACCTCTTCCAGCAGAAACACAGTTTTCCCAGGAGTCTCCCATCCACTGACCAGACTCAACCCTGCTTAGATTCAGTGGACGACCAGTCTTGGATTACAGGGTGAGATGGCTGCTGGCTATCATCATGCTTAACACTGAGAATTAGAATAACTGTAATGTGTTGATCGGATGCGGATATCTAAATCAGAGAAAATCATAGGTGTGGATGGATGGTTTATATTTAGCAGCGGATTCGGGTGACGTTAGACCTGATCCTCGCATCTCTAATGTCCTGTCAGAAACCGGTCACATTTTACCCCCAAATCGGTGATATTTTGCAGAAAGAAAAAATAACCATTTAATCCAAAATCCAAATTCCAAAAATAGACTTAACTTGTATAAAAAAACAAGGTATAGCCCAGTAACTGATTTTACAGCAAAAACACAAAAAGATGATGTAAAGACTCACCTTGTCATTTCTCTCACACAGAAACTTGAGTCTTTGTGCTCTTTTGTGCATGAAAACTCCATCCAAGTGGCCAGTTTCTACAGAGCGGATCTCTATAGCCTTCTCTCCCCAGCCCATGATCTGGTTAGAGCGAATATAAGCTGCAAGACAAACAAAACAATATAGGTAAGAAATAAAAAAAAATGAACAAATACACACTAACTGGTACCGTATGATAGGCTAAATTCTGTCTCTTTCTTGAGCTGTATTGCAGAGGTCCTGCTCCTAGAGACCCACTATCCTGCTTTAGCTCACCTGCACGTTCAAGTGATCCTGAAGAGCTTGATTAGCTGCTTCAGTTGTGTTTGATTAAGGATGTAGCTAAACTCTGCAGGGCAGTGGGTTCCTAGGAGCAGGGTTGACCTCTAACCTCTGCTATTTTGTAATTAGACACTGCATAAGAGCGTTGATTAGCATTGACAACACACAACAGTAACTACATTTACAATACCGAATGGTCACGAGTGCCCTTAGCTCTGAGCAGGTTGAGCGCAGGATAGACAACATTGCTTTCATCCTTCAGACTCAGTCTTCAGTGCAGGAGTCAACCTTCCTATCTGCATGGGTTCTAGAGTAGGAGGAATAGGAGGACACTAGCTGTGAATATCCTTCCACACGCAGACACATCTGTCAGTGCTTCTAGATTTCACACAGCCTCACACATAGCTAGTGTCTTATCCATCATAAGCCAATTCTCTGGGCCTCACTGTTCCAGCTGCTCTCCGCTGTGATGGTCCTAAACTGGATGGCGTATTCAACTACACTGCGGCTGCCCAGCTAGAGATGAAGGAAGGACACTTCACGGTAGGAGACAGTGACGTCAAATACAGGCTTAAACTCGGCTCAGAACAAACCTCACACAAATCTGTCACCCATGACACGGCCCTTCCCGAAAGGAGAATCATGATTTAAGCCATATTTGACTGGTTCAAGGGGGAGGAGGATGGCTGGAGATCGAACATCAGGGTACATCAGGGTACATTGGGTCAGGAACCTACGACAGGCACTAGGATCACCAGAGAAGCGTTGGGGGCGGGTTTGAGGCAAGGCTCCGTGGCCACATTGGGTACGAGGTGCTGGAGAGGCTGGAGATTTTAATGTTATATCTCCCTGCATTTGATTGAAGAGTGGGGCATTGAAGAGCATTGAAGAGTTGGGTGAGATTTGAGGAGAAAACAACGAGTGCAACAGGATTTTGGCGAGAGCACAGTCATGTATTGCCATTAAATCCTCCTTTTCTCTACTGCGCTCATCTTTTATCATCAGAACAACTCTGGTAAGTCGAAATCAATAAACAAACATTTTGAGTCACAGCATCTTCTCCGGTTATTGTTACTTGCACCACCTGCCACGTTTAGGGTTTCACATGTTAAAAATGCAGGGAGATAGTCAGGCTGACAGAAGATTTCAGAACTAGAGACACACATCCAAACTTTAATCGAGGATAGTAAGAATGCAAAGGCTCTAGATACTGCTTTGGATGCGACTAGCTTAGTGAACCCAGTACATTGGTTTGGTAATATGCTCCGATACATAGCAGACTGTCATAACTTAATGGCTGTCTAAGTGGTGTCTGCAGAATAACATCGGTTTCATAGACAATTGGAAAAGTTTTTGGGGCAGACCTGACCTGTTGAAAAGAGATGGTATTCATCCCTCCTGGGATGGTGCTGCTCTTCTCTCTAGTAATATGGCACATAGTCTTAGAGCTCAAACATGACAATCTGGGGCTCAGGTCAGGAAGAAGACTAAACTGGCTAAACCGACCGTCTGCTAGCGGCCTCGCGTCACCAAGGTCAGATAAATCCCATCACATAGAGCCTCTTTCACCTAGCTGTCATCCTATAGAGACTGTGTCTATTCCCCGAATTAGGACATACAAAAAACTCCTAAACCCATCTAAGGGTACAATTTTGATTGATGTTCAACAAATAAAAAAACTATATAATACAAATGAAGAAATGCTAAAGCTTGGGTTGCTGAATATTAGATCCCTTACTTCAAAAGCACTTATTATTAATGATATGATTACAGACTATAACCTAGATGTGCTGTGTTTGACAGAAACCTGGCTAAAACCAAACGATTACATTACTTTAAATGAGTCCACCCCACACGATTACTGTTATAAACATGAACCTCGTCTGAAAGGCAAAGGGGGAGGTGTTGCTGTAATTTATAGTAATATATTCAGTATTACAGAGAAGTCTAGTTTCAAATATAATTATTTTGAAGTGTTGGTGCTTTAAGCTATATAGTGTAAGTGATAAATCCCGAATGACATTGTGAAATTGATCCACAAATCGCGATGCATTGATTTATTGCCCCAGCCCTACAATTAAACATTTTATACATTTTAAAATCTTGCCAATTACTTACAAAGCACTAAATGGTTTAGCTCCGCAGTACTTGAGTGAGCTCTTAACGCATTATAGTCCTTCACGTCTATTGCGATCACAAAACTCTGGCCAGTTGATAACGCCTAGAATATCAAAAATCGACTGCAGGTGGTAGATCCTTCTCCTATTTAGCACCAAAACTTTGGAATAGTCTTCCTAGCATTGTTTGAGAAGCAGACACACTCACAGACTAAAAATGCTGTATTATCCAGGTCAGACAAGTAATTGGCGATGTCACTTTGTAAAGAAGGACTACACGCCTGCGCATATATATTCAAATGCACATACCTATAGACCAAACACGTAATATCCATGTGCACGCCATCAACGTTTTCACAGATTCACGTTTTTGAAGTTTACACAGAGATTATAACGGTATCGTTTTCAAAATTGTGGAAAAAAACTATTTCAAATAAAGAATGAGAATTGTGTTCTCAGAATTAAAAGTTTTCTTTCTTTTTTGTTGAAAACAGTGTCGTGTTAGCTGCCCCTGAGTTGATAACTAATGATTTTTACAAAGGAAATTAATCAATCAAAAACTTACTTCAGCTGGACAATGACTTTCTTCTAGAGCTGCTGTACAGCTAAAACAATCTTTGTCGCTTTCACTTCTTATTATCAGTGTAAAGCTGCTTTGAAACTATCTTTATTGTAAAACGCACTATATAAATTAAGGTGACCTGATTTAGTCAAGGCTGCAAAACTGACTCCATTACAAATATGGTAAAACTATCACTTCTTCCACTAAAGATTGCATAGCTTAGAAAAACTCGATGTTGTAACAGAAACTATTGACTCTCTTTTCTAGCACTTTAGACATGGTTGCTCCTTTGCACTTAAGAAGATTAAGGATATAGTCAGACAGCATGGTTTAATGAGCACACTCTGGCCCTCAAGAAAGCAGCCTGGAAAATGAAATGCAGCTGTAAGAAAACAAAACTAGAGGTATTTCGCATTACATGGAAGGACAGTTTATCTGCCTACAGAAAGGCATTACAAACTGCAAAATCTGCTTACTTTGCGACTCCTCTTAGAAAAAAACAAACACAACCTTTAGGTATTTATTTGATACAGTGGCTAAATTAACGAGAAATAAAGCTTCAACTCCAGGCGTTTCCATAAAGTACAAGAGTAATGGCTTTATGAATTTCTTTACTTGCTAGATTGATACTATTAATAGTTCCTTGAACTACCCGGTGTGAAAGCCCCTAATAACTGAATTTTTTTTTAAACCCTGCTGATTACTTATAAAGCTCTGAATGGTTTAGCTCCCCAGTACTTGAGCGAGCTCTTAACACATTATAGCCCTTCATGTTTGTTGCAGTCTCAAAAATCTGGTCAGTTGATAATACCTAAAATATTAAAAGATCCTTTTCCTATTTAATGTTCAAACTCCTGGCATTGTTCGGGAAGCGGACACACTTGGTTTAAACTCAGTTAAAACGCATCTCTTTAACCTGGCATAAACATAACACACTATCACATTTCTATCATTCAAATCCATTAAAGGATTATTAGGCGCCATGAATTAGGTCAACCTGAGCTGGGAAAACTTCCCATAACACCAGGTGTACTCGTTAAATTGTAAGAAGAATGGCATCATTAGCCTGATCACAGACACGACCACAGACATCATTAGCCTGTTAGACACGACCACAACGCATGATGTAGTCAGCCGGATCCGGCCGTATCCAGATCAGATGATGGACCTGCACCTAGACACGACCACAACCCATGATGTAGTCAGCCGGATCTGGGCCGGATCCAGATCAGATGGAGGACCTGCACCTAGACACGACCACAACCCATGATGTAGTCAGCCGGATCCGGGCCGTATCCAGATCAGATGGTGGACCTGCGCCTAGACACGACCACAACCCATGATGTAGTCAGCCGGATCTGGGCCGGATCCAGATCAGATGGAGGACCTACGCCTAGACATGACCACAACCCATGATGTAGTCAGACGGATCCGGGCCGTATCCAGATCAGATGGAGGACCTGCGCCTAGACACGACCACAACACATGATGTAGTCAGCCGGATCAGGGCCGTATCCAGACCAGATGGAGGACCTGCGCCTAGACACGACCACAACCCATGATGTAGTCAGCCGGATCCGGGCCGTATCCAGATCAGATGGAGGACCTGCGTCTAGACACGACCACAATGCAGCCCTGAATGTCAGTGAAGACCATGAACTCTAGACGAGCCCTAGAGACAGATCCCCTGTGAAGACATGACAGCCATCGGCACAGACGAGTCCTGCACAGAACAGACTCTATGGCCAGCTTCAACTCCGTATGCCAGCGTGATGCATCACAATATTCAAGCAGAAGGAACTGGATGAAATATGCTGAATGATACTAATATACAATCTGACTTGATGCAGCCGTATCATAATAACACGGTGTTCGTCGTTGGCCAGAGGAGAACTGAGCGATTGAGTCTGGTTTCTCTCAAGGGTTTTCCTCCATTCTGTCGCTGAAGTTTGTGTTCGTCACTGTCGCCTCTGGCTTCATTAGTTGGAGACACTAACTGAGCTGATGATGACATCACTGTTTTCTCCAGAACTGCTGTATAGATGAACTTGAACGTTTCATATTTGATGATCTTTACACAGTTATTAACACCCTGGGGTCGGCGGTATCGCCGGCGATACCAGCTCGCTTTTTTTTTTATCAGTTCAAAAGAGATTCATTTTGCTCTGTTGACTTTGATATTACAAACACGTTTCATACATCAATCGATTCTGTTAAATGTGTATTATTTTTGTGTATACTCACAATAAAAACAGTGTTTTGCTTTTTGCCAAATAAAGAAAAATAAACACGAAGCGAGTTCTGCCTTCTCTCTGTCAGTGTAGTCCATTCTGAAACGCGTCCGAAAATTAACAATAACTCAGTGAATACTCAGTCAAACAGGCATACAGACACACCGGCATGAAGCTTGAATTCTCTTCTTTTAAATGAAGTAATTTATATAAAAAAACAAATATTCTCAGTTCATGTAATCTGTAAGAAAAGAGCGAGATGTCAGTCGTTCTCATCTCATCTAATTATTTTTAATGTGACTCCGCCCACGGAGAGCGCGCACTATTCGAACGCAAATGACTGAGGCAATCCACGCAAACCTGTGAACGCCCACATATTAGCTCGAGAAAACACAAGTTTAATCAGATCATTGTAGCCTACTTGTTTACACCGTCTCGCAGCGCTGTGAGGAATAATAATAATGGAAAATGTACCTCAGAAGTGCGGGTATTTCGAGGAGCAAGGATCCGACTGAGCTGAGGAATACTGTAGTAAGTTTTTTTTCCTTCTCAAGTGAATCGCGTTTCTGTTTGTGAATGAATGAACGGCAGAGATGCGCGCTGTTTACCACAGCTCGCAAAAAGACAGTTTAAATTTAAATCGCGTTTCTGTGTGTGAATGAATGATGATGTTTTAGCAAACTGTATTGCTATACTGAGATGAGTAAAAATCGACTGAAATATGTTGAAATAAAATGTAGGCTATTTGTATAAGCAACGTATTAAACTGCAAATTAACATTTATATGCCCTAATATTTCATAAAAACAATGTTACAGTCAGGCGAAATATGAAAGACAACATTTTGTTGACTAGATTTGGGTACAGTTTTTACTGTAGAATATACTGCCACATCAAATAAGCTTTTGTTTAGCAATTTCTGCTCATATGTTATATATATATATATATATATATATATATATATATATATATACACATACATGTACATATATATGCATGCATGTATGTATGTATGTATGTATGTATATATATTTATAAAATACATATATAAAATATTTATATATATAAAATAAAATACTATTTTTGTCAAAAATAAAGTCATCAACTAAGATGTTAGCTGTTCCAATGTTGGCTATATTCAAACTAATGAATACATAATAAAATGTAGGCCTATAATAATTTTTTTACAAAGAAAGAGTACACTTGAAATATTGTTGAAATTGTAATTATTGTTGTAATTGTAACCTTTTTAATAAAATAGCAAAAGATATTTACAAGATAGATGTAAGCAAAATCTTAAATGGTCAATATAAGTCTTCTTCTAAATATATCTTTTGTCCTTGCATTGTGGCTCAGTCAGTGTCACACCTGAATGAATGGCTCATTATGCAGAGTGGGTGGGACATTGTATTCTCAGGTGTAAACCACTCCTCATTCACGCCCCCCTCGCATATTGGCTTTCCAAGCAAAACCTGTCTTACACAATTTAAATCAATGTATTGTTTTACGTGAACGATAAAGCAAGACTATTTTCACATAATTTTGAAGCCAGAACTCGAAGCGACAACATCCATTAGTCAAAAGTCTTGTGGACACATATTTAGTATGAGTTTTGTGGTCTTATTTCAGCAACTTTCATTTTTATTTTTTTCAATAACCACGCATAAACATTATTCTCTTAAAAATACAAACATCTACATACATGATGCTTACATATTATGGTAGCCCTGTTTGTGCTATATAGAGTGAATTTACACCTTTGCCATTATCATGTTTATAAATAACTGAAAAAAGCACAAATGTCAGGGCATGTCAAAACATCCCAAGGGCCCCAAAAACACCTTAGACCCCAGAGGGTTAAACTAAACTAAATCAACATTGAACTGACCTTAACAATGACACTATTTTCTTTTCTATCTTTTTTTTAAATTTTACAGCAGAAAAAAATTCTGTAAATTTTTACAGCAGAATTGAACTCTGTTTGCATTAATGAATCATTATTTTCCCATTTATCGGTTTAAAGCTGCTTTGAAACTATCTGTATTGTCAGTTTTTTTTTTACCTTACTCTTTGTTGCAGTTTTCTTTCAGCTAAAAATAAACATTATGGTGGGGATAGACTATATATAAACGCAATCAGAGCATAAATGTATAATATAAAAGAGAAGCAAATGTACCAGCCTGCAGAGTTGTGCAGTTGGATAAAGTCCATGTCCAACGGTACTGTAGGCTGGAGAGAACGCTGATTAAAAAAAGAGAAAACAAGCACCGAGCCATTTCCCCCAACAAACAGTTTGAGGCGAGTTGCCTTTATTTAACATAAAAAGCTTAATACGGCAACTAACTTCTCCGTCTTGATGACATTGCAATTTATGACAGGATATGAACCACATGCAATTCCTCTGACTTTGTTCCCATTGGCAGTCGCTCTCAAAAGTTGCTGCTCATTTCATCTGCATAAATCAGGCAGCAATTGGCTTCGTTGTGTAACGCCTCTGTCAGAGCCACATGCATTTAATGCTTCACATATCCCAATGTGCATTGCGTCATGTATACTTGGACAGTGTAGCTCAACTATGCAAAAACCACTGCAGCTTGACTATTACTTCATGCAAACATACTGACAGATATTTACTAACAAAATAGTACTCGGCCTTCTAAAAACAGAAATATTGTAACAATAGAGTAATGAGTGAATAGCATTGAAGGCGTGATTAACGTACCAACAGATGTGGGCATCTCGCCCCACTGGAGCACCACATCTTTAGTGATGCGGCCGTAGGTGTTGACATACACACCCTCGTCTTCATAACACACCAGAAGCTCAATGCCATCCGTGTTCGGCAGGATGATGATGGCGTGCGACTGGATACTCATCTGAATCTACAAAGAGAACAAAGAGAGAGGATGATGAAGGCTGGGAAACGCTGCTGGAATAATCTAATGCTTTGCACTATCAATACATACGTGAGTTGGCAGATAAATGTCATAGACGGCTCCTGAGTCGACATCCACGGCATGAAACCCAGAGCATGACCCATAGATGACCTTTAACCTTTGGCCTTCTTCAACTGTCAGGTCAACTAGCAGTGGCTTGTGCACCAGATCACCAAACGACTACCACAGAAAGAGAGAAATGTCATCATGGTTTTATTGTGAGATTCGTCTTCTTTTTAAATTTTACAATAAATATCAGCATATGTAATAAATATTACATATTTATTTATAACATGGCCCATTTACACTAAGGATTATAACTATAACTATATAATAACTTTATTAGCGTCCACACTAACGCACAATATCGCTTATTATAAGCGCACTGCGATTAAATGCTCGAGCTCTTTAAAGCAGGATGGATTCTGATTGGCCGTCAATGTTTTTATCATTCATCAGATGGGAAAAAAAAAATAACTTCCAGAGTGATTCCAACAACATCGTTCCTCTGCGCCGTTATTGTTATAGTATAACTTTATACACCTCGCCGCTAAGAGATGAGCAAACCGTTTACAACAGCACATCCTGCTTGGTTCATCACCTTGAAAGCCATGAATTTGTGGTATGGTTTGGGAGCCCACGCATACACCTCTACTGAATTCTTCAGGGCCAGAACCAAGAACTTGATCCTCTCGTACTTCACTACAGACCAAACAAACAACAGACGTCAGTGCAATACTGTGCAGCGATGAAAGGGTTAACCAGATCAAGACTTCATTAAAGTACCTCTTTAAGGTGTTTTCTGCAGAGTAGATATAACAAACCAGGACTTTGTTTTAGGGAATCTTTTGGATAGGAACACATACCAACTTTGTAGTGCACACAGCCCTCCAGGTCTCCTACGGTGGTCCAGCCCTGCTTCTTCTCCACCTCAGGGTCATTGTGGAGGATCTTGTTCCTCAGCCACGAAAGATAGTACACACGCAGTTTATTCTTCTTCCCTAGGATTGGAAGCTGGAATCAACATGTGCACTTTGTGTCTGTGCCCATGACTTATAATAATAATTCATTACATTTCTATAGCGCTTTTCTAGGTACTCAGAGCGCTTTACATGTGGAAGGGGGGAATCTCCTCAACCACCACTTACTGAACTTAGCAATTAGCAATTATGTATGATAAATTGTGACATTTTCTCTGTATTTTCCCATAAGACTGAAGAGAGAATCAAAGAATACTGTCAGGAAATCATGATTTTGCACTGATCTTCAACCAGGGTTTAAATAAACTAGAGCTAAAGGGTTATAGGATTTCATGGCTGAGCTGAAACCTTTTCAAATATAATGGAAAAAAGACCAAACATTTCCAAAGAATTAGCCGTATAACAAATTACTTCTATACACCTTTTACATTTATAAAGAATTTGCAGCCAGTATAAATAACTAAGCAACTTCAACGTAAAGTACAGGACTTCCTGTGTGTCATGTAACATTTCAACATGTCTAAACATGAAAAGTACAGCATGTGTCACTACAATTTTAAAACTAGGTTTGCACAGTTTTGTCATGTCTGAGACTTTACCACAAAGACAGACAGAAATAGAAGAAAATAGGGGAACTACATTGTTTGTGAAGGTATGCAAGAGAACCAAATCACAAGAGAGGATGTTATGTAACACTGAAAGCACAAACACACGAAAACATCCTCCTACATACAGACCAATACCCAGAGATCCTGTACGAGGCTTCGGTACCTGATATTGTCACTAGTACATTAAGTCCCTCCAAAACATCCATTTGTTGAAAGCGTCTACGACTAATAAGCGGGTAGACTTTCCCTTGACCGCTGCGATCCAGAAGCATGAGTCCGCTCTCTGTCCCGACTAACAGATTAACACCTGAGGGAGAGAGAGAAACAGAGGAAAAACTGCTTTAACTCACTCTCTTAAACACTTATCTAACACCACTCCAGTGAACTCTAGTGTCGAGTCAGAATGAAACTGTTCAAAGCCGGTTCCTCTTCGGTGACCATTTTCTGATACCAAATATTCATGGAAAGGAAAGTTGCTTCAGAGGCACAGCAGGTTATTTTGATGAACGATCAAACATTGGTTTTCTTTGGGAGAAACATGCACTGATCAGTCATACACAAGAAGACCAGGAGTGTTTATTAAGAAAGTTAACGGGGTCGATTTCATATTGACTTCCATGCAATAACAGATAGAGCTGTGACAATGCAATCATGTATTGCGTTACTTTTCACAATACTATTTTAATATTTCTATTTTTGCACTCAATCATGCCCTGAAGTTAATAGAAGAAGAATATATTTAGGACACATAATGTAATTAATAAAGTAATGTACATAAGTGCAAAGTGTGAGACCAGCATTTCTGTGGTAAAGAGACTGAAGCCAAGTTTCGCTGTGATTTCAGTCTTGTGTTTCTGTAGCACTGGATTCGTAGCATGTCGCTTGTGTATGAACACAAAGACGTGGTGTTGGACTGGTGTTGGAGTGTTGTTGGGGTGGTGTTGGACTGGTGTTGGACTGGTGTGTTGGAGTGGTGTTGGACTGGTGTTGGACTGGTGTGTTGGAGTGGTGTTGGACTGGTGTGTTGGAGTGGTGTTGGACTGGTGTGTTGGAGTGGTGTTGGACTGGTGTGTTGGAGTGGTGTTGGACTGGTGTTGGACTAGTGTTGGACTGGTGTGTTGGAGTGGTGTTGGACTGGTGTTGGAGTGTTGTTGGGGTGGTGTTGGACTGGTGTTGGACTGGTGTGTTGGAGTGGTGTTGGAGTGGTGTTGGACTGGTGTGTTGGAGTGGTGTTGGACTGGTGTGTTGGAGTGGTGTTGGACTGGTGTGTTGGAGTGGTGTTGGACTGGTGTGTTGGAGTGGTGTTGGACTGGTGTTGGACTAGTGTTGGACTGGTGTGTTGGAGTGGTGTTGGACTGGTGTTGGAGTGGTGTGTTGGACTGGTGTTGGACTGGTGTGTTGGAGTGGTGTTGGACTGGTGTTGGACTGGTGTGTTGGAGTGGTGTTGGACTGGTGTGTTGGAGTGGTGTTGGACTGGTGTTGGACTGGTGTTGGAGTGGTGTTGGACTGGTGTGTTGGAGTGGTGTTGGAGTGGTGTTGGACTGGTGTGTTGGAGTGGTGTTGGACTGGTGTGTTGGAGTGGTGTTGGACTGGTGTTGGAGTGGTGTTGGACTGGTGTGTTGGAGTGGTGTTGGACTGGTGTTGGAGTGGTGTTGGACTGGTGTGTTGGAGTGGTGTTGGACTGGTGTTGGAGTGGTGTGTTGGACTGGTGTTGGACTGGTGTGTTGGAGTGGTGTTGGACTGGTGTGTTGGAGTGGTGTTGGACTGGTGTTGGACTGGTGTTGGAGTGGTGTTGGACTGGTGTTGGACTGGTGTTGGAGTGGTGTTGGACTGGTGTGTTGGAGTGGTGTTGGACTGGTGTGTTGGAGTGGTGTTGGACTGGTGTGTTGGAGTGGTGTTGGACTGGTGTTGGAGTGGTGTTGGACTGGTGTGTTGGAGTGGTGTTGGACTGGTGTTGGAGTGGTGTTGGACTGGTGTGTTGGAGTGGTGTTGGACTGGTGTGTTGGAGTGGTGTTGGACTGGTGTGTTGGAGTGGTGTTGGACTGGTGTGTTGGACTGGTGTTGGAGTGGTGTGTTGGACTGTTGTTGGGGTGGTGTTGGACTGGTGTGTTGGAGTGGTGTTGGACTGGTGTGTTGGAGTGGTGTGTTGGAGTGGTGTGTTGGACTGGTGTGTTGGAGTAGTGTGTTGGACTGTTGTTGGGGTGGTGTTGGACTGGTGTGTTGGAGTGGTGTTGGACTGGTGTGTTGGAGTGGTGTTGGACTGGTGTGTTGGAGTGGTGTTGGACTGGTGTGTTGGAGTGGTGTTAGACTGGTGTTGGACTAGTGTTGGACTGGTGTGTTGGAGTGGTGTTGGACTGGTGTGTTGGAGTGGTGTTGGACTGGTGTTGGACTTGTGTGTTGGGGTGGTGTTGGACTGGTGTTGGACTGGTGTGTTGGACTGGTGTTGGACTGGTGTTGGACTGGTGTGTTGGGGTGGTGTTGGACTGGTGTGTTGGACTGGTGTGTTGGGGTGGTGTTGGACTGGTGTGTTGGAGTGGTGTTGGACTGGTGTGTTGGAGTGGTGCTGGACTGGTGTTGGACTGGTGTTGGGGTGGTGTTGGACTGGTGTGTTGGGGTGGTGTTGGACTGGTGTGTTGGACTGGTGTTGGGGTGGTGTTGGGTGGGGTGGTGTTGGACTGGTGTGTTGGACTGGTGTTGGACTGGTGTGTTGGAGTGGTGTGTTGGACTGTTGTTGGGGTGGTGTTGGACTGGTGTTGGACTGGTGTGTTGGAGTGGTGCTGGACTGGTGTTGGGGTGGTGTTGGGGTGGTGTTGGACTGGTGTGTTGGGGTGGTGTTGGACTGGTGTGTTGGACTGGTGTGTTGGACTGGTGTGTTGGACTGGTGTGTTGGACTGGTGTGTTGGACTGGTGTTGGGGTGGTGTTGGGTGGGGTGGTGTTGGACTGGTGTGTTGGACTGGTGTTGGACTGGTGTTGGACTGGTGTGTTGGACTGGTGTTGGAGTGGTGTTGGAGTGGTGTTGGACTGGTGTTGGGGTGGTGTTGGGGTGGTGTTGGAGTGGTGTGTTGGAGTGGTGTTGGACTGGTGTGTTGGAGTGGTGTTGGACTGGTGTGTTGGAGTGGTGTTGGACTGGTGTGTTGGAGTGGTGTTGGACTGGTGTTGGACTAGTGTGTTGGAGTGGTGTGTTGGACTGGTGTTGGAGTGGTGTGTTGGACTGTTGTTGGGGTGGTGTTGGACTGGTGTGTTGGACTGGTGTGTTGGACTGGTGTGTTGGAGTGGTGTGTTGGACTGGTGTGTTGGAGTGGTGTGTTGGACTGTTGTTGGGGTGGTGTTGGACTGGTGTTGGACTGGTGTGTTGGAGTGGTGTTGGACTGGTGTGTTGGAGTGGTGTTGGACTGGTGTGTTGGAGTGGTGTTAGACTGGTGTTGGACTAGTGTTGGACTGGTGTGTTGGAGTGGTGTTGGACTGGTGTGTTGGAGTGGTGTTGGACTGGTGTTGGACTTGTGTGTTGGACTGGTGTTGGACTGGTGTGTTGGACTGGTGTGTTGGACTGGTGTTGGACTGGTGTTGGACTGGTGTGTTGGACTGGTGTGTTGGACTGGTGTGTTGGACTGGTGTGTTGGGGTGGTGTTGGACTGGTGTGTTGGAGTGGTGTTGGACTGGTGTGTTGGAGTGGGGCTGGACTGGTGTTGGACTGGTGTTGGGGTGGTATTGGGGTGGTGTTGGACTGGTGTGTTGGGGTGGTGTTGGACTGGTGTGTTGGACTGGTGTGTTGGACTGGTGTGTTGGACTGGTGTGTTGGACTGGTGTGTTGGACTGGTGTGTTGGACTGGTGTTGGGGTGGTGTTGGGTGGGGTGGTGTTGGACTGGTGTTGGACTGGTGTGTTGGACTGGTGTGTTGGACTGGTGTGTTGGACTGGTGTGTTGGACTGGTGTGTTGGAGTGGTGTTGGACTGGTGTGTTGGAGTGGTGTTGGACTGGTGTTGGACTGGTGTTGGACTGGTGTTGGACTGGTGTGTTGGACTGGTGTTGGACTGGTGTTGGACTGGTGTTGGACTGGTGTGTTGGACTGGTGTGTTGGACTGGTGTGTTGGACTGGTGTTGGACTGGTGTTGGACTCTTCAGAGCGGGACTCACCCCACAGAGCAGCGCACAAGATCTCAGAGTTGAACCTCTTCTTGTATTTGCGTATCTCTGGTGTGTCGTTCTGTGGCCGAGTGTTGACAGGATTGACGTTGACCACCGAACCCTTACGGGACGCGTCCTGACGCAGAGCCTCCTGCAGTCGAGCATCATTACTGTAACCTGAGGAACATCAAGATGTTAGGGAAAATCAACTCACATTTATCTGAGAAGCACTTGGACTGGTGTGTTGGACTGGTGTGTTGGACTGGTGTTGGGGTGGTGTTGGGTGGGGTGGTGTTGGACTGGTGTGTTGGACTGGTGTTGGACTGGTGTTGGACTGGTGTTGGACTGGTGTTGGACTGGTGTTGGACTGGTGTTGGACTGGTGTGTTGGACTGGTGTTGGAGTGGTGTTGGACTGGTGTTGGGGTGGTGTTGGAGTGGTGTGTTGGAGTGGTGTTGGACTGGTGTGTTGGAGTGGTGTTGGACTGGTGTGTTGGAGTGGTGTTGGACTGGTGTTGGACTAGTGTGTTGGAGTGGTGTGTTGGACTGGTGTTGGAGTGGTGTGTTGGACTGTTGTTGGGGTGGTGTTGGACTGGTGT
Organism: Vimba vimba; assembly: GCA_022828995.1. Classification (NCBI taxonomy): domain Eukaryota; kingdom Metazoa; phylum Chordata; class Actinopteri; order Cypriniformes; family Leuciscidae; genus Vimba; species Vimba vimba. Next base: position 45,102,883 of record CM040823.1, on the reverse strand, counting down.
GTTGGACTGGTGTGTTGGACTGGTGTGTTGGAGTGGTGTGTTGGACTGGTGTGTTGGAGTGGTGTGTTGGACTGTTGTTGGGGTGGTGTTGGACTGGTGTTGGACTGGTGTGTTGGAGTGGTGTTGGACTGGTGTGTTGGAGTGGTGTTGGACTGGTGTGTTGGAGTGGTGTTAGACTGGTGTTGGACTAGTGTTGGACTGGTGTTGGACTGGTGTGTTGGAGTGGTGTTGGACTGGTGTTGGACTTGTGTGTTGGACTGGTGTTGGACTGGTGTGTTGGACTGGTGTGTTGGACTGGTGTTGGACTGGTGTGTTGGACTGGTGTGTTGGACTGGTGTGTTGGAATTGACAGAATTGAGAGTGGGGTTTTCTAAAATTTGCGTTCTGGTAATGAGAATTTAAGGGGAAATAATTTCTTCATTTGTCCAAAAAAAAGACGCTCAATTGCAGTAAGCATTTTTTTCTTTTAATATATATATATATTTTTTTTTTTCAGATTCACTTTTTAATGAAAATTTGTAGCACTTTCCAAGATCTGCGAGAAAGGTCAAATGATTCACACTGATTATTAAAATGTCATATTAATTCTCTACATCTGAGGCATAATGTTGATTACCACTCAAATAATTTTTTAACTCATCCCTAGTGTTCTCCCAGAGCAGCAGAAGCGCCCTGTGGGCTCTCACACACACTCACCAGCATTATTGAGCGCGCTGCCGGTGGACGGAGACACCTGGAGGAGGCGCGGGTCGATGAAGGGAGTGAACGAGGAGGAAGACTTGTGCTTCGGCACAGTGGGAGTCTGTGAGAGGACCGGCAGCAAACAATCAGAAAACACCGGAAATTACAGTACACTTCAGTAAATGTAGGAAAGTTTGAAAAAACTCAACAAGAACTAAACACACAAATGATAAAATATGAATGACTTGATGGTGGTTGGTGAAAAATAAAATACGAATAGACTGATGGAAACAATGATCATTGCAATTCTTAGAATAAGAAAGGAACAACAAGGGAGGAAATGGATGCAAGCAAGCTGAAGGAGAAACCCCTCTGACAAAAGCATTTCTCTTTTCTTGGTTTCTGGGGTTCAGTTACGTGACGTCTGATTTCCTGCTGCAATCATTCTCACGCATAACAGCGAAGAGGAGTTTCTTCTCATTGGACAAGCGCACATAGCTCATATTTTGTGACGTCGTTTTAGCAGAAAAAATGACTTGTTCAGCCTGTACAGATCAGTTCAGTTTGCAAGAAATGGTGTCTTAAGGGATTGACGACACGTAAACCGTGAAAAAAAAAATCGGGAAATAGACGACGGCTGACTCTGGACTTTGCGTCCAATTGGCTGAGAGATTTATGAAGAAAACTCATAAAAATATTATCAATAATATGAAGAAAACTCACAATTAAATGTCAAATAGTGCTGAACGTTATTAGAAAATTATCAATAATGATTTACCCATGACAATGTTTTGTAATTAAAAACATTAATAAAATTACCTATGCTTCATCACCACAGACACATAAAAGTACTGCTTTTATCCATTTTATTTTATTGTCATATGATATATATATAAATGTACAAAAAGGGAGAAAAAAAAAAAAAGAGGAGAAAAATAAAATCTATTCAGGTCTTGTTAATATTCACTATATTGCCAAAAGTTTTGGGACATCTGCCTTTACATGCATGTGAACTTATCCGTATGGTTTAATATGGAGTTGGCCACCCTTTGCAGCAATAACTGCTTCAGCTCTTCTGTGAAGACTAGGTTCCACTAGGTTTAGGAGTGTGTTTATGGGAATGTTTGACCATTCTTCTAGAAGTGCATCAAGTAAGGTCCGGCACTGATGTTGGAGGAGAAGCTCTCAGTCTACGCTCTAATTCATCCCAAAGCTGTTCTCTCGGGTTGAGTTCAGGACTCTGTGCAGGCCAGTCCAGTTCCTCCACACCAGACTCCTCATCCATGTGTTTATGGACCTGCTTTGTGCACTGGAGCATAAGTGGGAGCATGAAATTGTCCAAAATGTCTTGGTATGCAGAAGCATTCAGAGTTCCTTTCACTGGAACTAAAGGGGCCAAGCCCAAACCCTAAAAACAACCCCACACCATAATCCCCCCTCCACCAAACTTTACACTTGGCACAATGCAGTCAGGCAAGTCCTGTTCTCCTGGCAACTGCCAAACCCCGACTCGTCCATCGGATTGCCAGACAGAGAAGCGTGATTCGTCACTCCAGAGAACACGTCTCCACTGCATCCCACGCTTTACACCACTGTATCCCACCCTTTACACCACTTGCATCCCACGCTTTACACCACTGTATCCCACGCTTTACCCCACTGCACCCCACGCTTTACGCCACTGCACCCCACGCTTTACCCCACTGCACCCCACGCTTTACGCCATTGCATCCCACGCTTTACCCCACTGCACCCCACCCTTTACACCACTGCACCCCACGCTTTACCCCACTGCACCCCACGCTTTACGCCATTGCATCCCACGCTTTACCCCACTGCACCCCACGCTTTACCCCACTGCATCCCACGCTTTACACCACTGCATCCCACGCTTTACCCCACTGCACCCCACGCTTTACGCCATTGCATCCCACGCTTTACACCACTGCATCCCACGCTTTACCCCACTGCACCCCACGCTTTACGCCATTGCATCCCACGCTTTACACCACTGCATCCCACGCTTTACCCCACTGCACCCCACGCTTTACGCCATTGCATCCCACGCTTTACACCACTGCATCCCACGCTTTACCCCACTGCACCCCACGCTTTACCCCACTGCATCCCACGCTTTACACCACTGCATCCCACGCTTTACCCCACTGCACCCCACGCTTTACGCCATTGCATCCCACGCTTTACCCCACTGCACCCCACGCTTTACGCCACTGCATCCCACGCTTTACTCCACTGCATCCCACGCTTTACCCCACTGTATCCCACCCTTTACACCACTGCACCCCACGCTTTACCCCACTGCACCCCACGCTTTACGCCACTGCATCCCACGCTTTACCCCACTGTATCCCACCCTTTACACCACTGCACCCCACGCTTTACCCCACTGCACCCCACGCTTTACGCCATTGCATCCCACGCTTTACCCCACTGCACCCCACGCTTTACCCCACTGCACCCCACGCTTTACGCCATTGCATCCCACGCTTTACCCCACTGCACCCCACGCTTTACCCCACTGCACCCCACGCTTTACGCCACTGCATCCCACGCTTTACACCACTGTATCCCACCCTTTACACCACTGCACCCCACGCTTTACCCCACTGCACCCCACGCTTTACGCCATTGCATCCCACGCTTTACGCCACTGCATCCCACGCTTTACACCACTGCACCCCACGCTTTACACCACTGTATCCCACCCTTTACACCACTGCACCCCACGCTTTACACCACTGTATCCCACCCTTTACACCACTGCACCCCACGCTTTACGCCACCGCATCCCATGCTTTACACCACTGCACCCCACGCTTTACACCACTGTATCCCACCCTTTACACCACTGTATCCCACCCTTTACACCACTGCACCCCACGCTTTACTCCACTGCATCCCACGCTTTACACCACTGCATCCCACGCTTTACCCCACTGCACCCCACGCTTTACACCACTGCATCCCACGCTTTACCCCACTGCACCCCACGCTTTACGCCACTGCACCCCACGCTTTACGCCACTGCATCCCACGTTTTACCCCACGCTTTACTCCACTGCACCCCACGCTTTACGCCACTGCACCCCACGCTTTACACCACTGCATCCCACCCTTTACACCACTGCATCCCACGCTTTACACCACTGCATCCCACGCTTTACACCACTGCATCCCACGCTTTACACCACTGCATCCCACCCTTTACACCACTGCATCCCACGTTTTACACCACTGCATCCCACGCTTTACGCCACTGCACCCCACGCTTTACGCCACTGCATCCCATGCTTTACACCACTGCACCCCACGCTTTACACCACTGTATCCCACCCTTTACACCACTGCACCCCACGCTTTACGCCACTGCACCCCACGCTTTACGCCACTGCATCCCATGCTTTACACCACTGCACCCCACGCTTTACACCACTGTATCCCACCCTTTACACCACTGTATCCCACCCTTTACACCACTGCACCCCACGCTTTACCCCACTGCATCCCACGCTTTACGCCACTGCATCCCACGCTTTACACCACTGCACCCCACGCTTTACGCCACTGCATCCCACCCTTTACGCCACTGCACCCCACGCTTTACGCCACTGCACCCCACGCTTTACGCCACTGCACCCCACGCTTTACACCACTGCACCCCACGCTTTACGCCACTTGCATCCCACGCTTTACGCCACTTGCATCCCACGCTTTACGCCACTTGCATCCCATGTAGGGCTGGGACGGTATGGATTTTTTCTTACCGCGGTTTAAAAGCTATTAATTCCCGCGGTATTGCGGTAAACCGCTTTAAACCTCAACCCCCCTTCCCACCCTCCCCCAGTTTTTTTTTTCTGCGACGTTGCGGCTGGAACAACAAACAAAGTGTGGCAATAATAATCTCAGGTAGTGTTTATGTGCTTTATTTAATGTTAAAAGCATGCAATGTGACTTTGAATATCGTTTAGTGCTCCAGCTTTGTAGCTGTAAAAGCAACAATGGATAATTCACCTCAGATCTTGAAATTAAACAAATGGAAACAAGAACGTTAAAACTGTGAACAAGTGTATTCTTTGACAAATATTGTTTTAGTAACTCAGTAGCCTATGTATTTTTAATAATGTTTAAATGGTGTAATATTTGTGAATTTGATTATGTAGCCGTCAAGATTATTCTCTGGTGCTGTGAGTGTGCACTTGCCGCGACTCCGCGAGGGTTGACAAATGCGGTCTTCATGTGAGAGAATTGTTAAATAAGCACTTGTAATTAAAAGCTGAGGTCCTGCTTTTACTTTTTTTTATTTCAGGCAAACACATGAAGGCTTGGACGCGGCGTCCGTCGAAAATAGACTAGGCGCCTATCTTTAGCGAAGCGGCGCAGAGAGACACTTCTGAAACGCGCCGCGTCGTGGCTGTTGTAAACACAAGCATTGACTAGAGTGGGCGCGATCAGCTCCGGTAGCCGCGTCGCAGCCGTAACGCGCCACAGAGTGTAAATAAGGGGTTATAGTCAATAGCCTACGAATGGAATGTTATTATGTGTCATGGAACAACTTGCGAACTTGCGAAAGGTCGGATTTGCTCCATCTTTTGATAAGTTTTGTTTAGAAAACCTTGAATCCATGCAAAACACAATGTTATTAGACACAATCCATGTCATTAGAATCAATGAATCCATGTCATTAGACACAACGTGAACACATGAAGGCCGGGTTTTTTTTTTTTTTTTTTTTTTCGGTGATGACGGTGACGAGCTCAGACCCGCGGTAGGCGTCACGTGACCGCGGTATTGCGGTAATGCGGTAACCGTCCCAGCCCTAATCCCACGCTTTACACCACTTGCATCCCACGCTTTACTCCACTGCACCTAACGCTTTACTCCACTGCATCCAACGCTTTACTCCACTGCACCCCACGCTTTACACCACTGCACCCCACGCTTTACTCCACTGCACCCCACGCTTTACACCACTGCACCCCACGCTTTACTCCACTGCACCCCACGCTTTACACCACTGCATCCAACGCTTTACTCCACTGCACCCCACGCTTTACACCACTGCACCCCACGCTTTACTCCACTGCACCCCACGCTCAACACCACTGCACCCCACGCTCAACACCACTGCACCCCACGCTAAACACCACTGCATCCCACGCTTTACTCCACTGCATCCCAAGCTTTACTCCACTGCATCCCATGCTTTACACCACTGCACCCCACGCTTTACTCCACTGCATCCCACGCTTTACACCACTGCACCCCACGCTTTACTCCACTGCATCCCCACGCTTTACACCACTGCATCCCACGCTTTACTCCACTGCACCCCACGCTTTACTCCACTGCATCCCACGCTTTACACCACTGCATCCCACGCTTTACACCACTGCACCCCACGCTTTACTCCACTGCATCCCACGCTTTACACCACTGCACCCCACGCTTTACTCCACTGCACCCCACGCTTTACTCCACTGCACCCCACGCTTTACACCACTGCATCCCACGGTTTACACCACTGCATCCCACGCTTTACACCACTGCATCCAACTCTTTACACCACTGCATCACACGTTTTACACCACTGCACCCCACGCTTTACTCCACTGCACCCCACACTTTACTCCACTGCACCCCACGCTTTACACCACTGCATCCCATGCTTTACTCCACTGCATCCAACGCTTTACACCACTGCACCCCACGCTGTACTCCACTGCATCGCACACTAAAAACAACCCCACACCATAATCCCCCCTTCCACCAAACTTTACACTTGGCACAATGCAGTCAGGCAAGTACTGTTCTCCTGGCAACCGCCAAACCATCAGATTGCCAGACAGAGAAGCGTGATTCGTCACTCCAGAGAACATGTCTCCGCTGCATCCCACGCTTTACACCACTGCAACCCACGCTTTACACCACTGCACCCCCACGCTTTACACGACTGCATCCCACGCTTTACACCACTGCACCCCACGCTTTACACGACTGCATCCAATGCTTTACTCCACTGCACCCCACTGCTCGGTCATGGAACCCCATTCCATAAAGCTCTATGCAATGTTGGTGAGCTAATCTGAAGGCCACAGAAGTGTGGAGGTCTGTAGCTGTTGACTGCAGAAAGTTGGTGACTTCTGCGCACTGTGAACCTCAGCATGCGCTGACCCCGCTCTGTGATTTTACATGGCCTTCAACCTCGTGGCTGAGTTGCTGTTGTCCCCAATTGCTTCCACTTTGTTATAATACGACTAACAATTGACTGTGGAATATTTAGAAGTGAGGAAATTTCACGAATTAACTTATTGCACAGGTGGCACGCTTGAGTTCACTGAGCTCCTGAGAGCAACCCATTCTTTCACAAATGTTTGTAAAGCGTCTTCTTGCCTAGGTGCTTGATTTTATACAACTGTGGCCATGGAAGTGACTGGAACACCTGAATTCAATGATTTGGAGGGGTGTCCCAATACTTTTGGCAATATAGTGTATGTGTGCAAGAACCTTTCATGAAAGTTTTGCCATGCTTAAGTTTTGTAATGAAGTAAAATATATTTGAAATAAATATTTGAAATCTATCACTATTAAATTTGACTCGTTATATTGTGCTGACTTTTTAGATGCATGTATTTGACCTCCTACATTTCTGTACTGTAACACACTGGACATCAACTTCTGAAACTAAAAATTATTGTATCTGTATGAAGCAAAAGTGACACTTTTTTATTCAAACCGGTGAATTAAAGAATAGTTCACCCAAAAATGAAAATTAGCCCATGATTTACTCACCCTGAAGTCATCCTAGGTGAATATGACATTCTTCTTTCAGACAAATACAATCAGAGTTTTATTAAAAAATGTCCTTTCTCCTCCAAGCTTCATAATGAGAGTCAATGGCTGGAGATAATTTGAAGCCCAAAAAAGTGCATCCATCCATTATAAAAGTAATCCATATGGCTCCAGGGGGTTAATAAAGGCCTTCTAATGCAAAGTCATGTGTTTGTGTAAAGAAAATATCCATATTTAAAACTTTATAACTATAATCATTAGCTTCCGACAAGCGAGTCAAGAGTAACTGACGCCGACTTCACTGGACACGAGTGAGTCGAGAGTCACTGACACCGGCTTCACTGGACACGAGCGAGTCGAGAGTCACTGACACCGGCTTCACTGGACACGAGCGAGTCAAGAGTCACTGACGCCGGCTTCACTGGACACGAGCGAGTCGAGAGTCACTGACACCGGCTTCACTGGACACGAGTGAGTCAAGAGTCACTGACACCGGCTTCACTGGACACGAGTGAGTCAAGAGTCACTGACGCCGGCTTCACTGGACACGAGTGAGTCAAGAGTCACTGACACCGGCTTCACTGGACACAGAGTCGAGAGTCACTGACACCGGCTTCACTGGACACGAGTGAGTCAAGAGTCACTGACGCCGGCTTCACTGGACACGAGCGAGTCAAGAGTCACTGACGCCGGCTTCACTGGACACGAGTGAGTCAAGAGTCACTGACACCGGCTTCACTGGACATGAGCGAGTCAAGAGTAACTGACACCGGCTTCACTGGACACGAGTGAGTCAAGAGTCACTGACACCGGCTTCACTGGACACGAGCGAGTCGAGAGTCACTGACACCGGCTTCACTGGACACGAGTGAGTCAAGAGTCACTGACACCGGCTTCACTGGACACGAGTGAGTCAAGAGTCACTGACGCCGGCTTCACTGGACACGAGTGAGTCAAGAGTCACTGACACCGGCTTCACTGGACACAGAGTCGAGAGTCACTGACACCGGCTTCACTGGACACGAGTGAGTCAAGAGTCACTGACGCCGGCTTCACTGGACACGAGCGAGTCAAGAGTCACTGACGCCGGCTTCACTGGACACGAGTGAGTCAAGAGTCACTGACACCGGCTTCACTGGACACGAGCGAGTCAAGAGTAACTGACACCGGCTTCACTGGACACGAGTGAGTCAAGAGTCACTGACACCGGCTTCACTGGACACGAGCGAGTCAAGAGTCACTGACACCGGCTTCACTGGACACGAGTGAGTCGAGAGTCACTGACAACGGCTTCACTGGACACGAGCGAGTCAAGAGTCACTGACACCGGCTTCACTGGACACGAGCGAGTCAAGAGTCACTGACACCGGCTTCACTGGACACGAGCGAGTCAAGAGTAACTGACACCGGCTTCACTGGACACGAGTGAGTCGAGAGTCACTGACAACGGCTTCACTGGACACGAGCGAGTCAAGAGTCACTGACACCGGCTTCACTGGACACGAGCGAGTCAAGAGTCACTGACACCGGCTTCACTGGACACGAGTGAGTCGAGAGTCACTGACAACGGCTTCACTGGACACGAGTGAGTCGAGAGTCACTGACACCGGCTTCACTGGACACGAGCGAGTCAAGAGTCACTGACACCGGCTTCACTGGACACGAGCGAGTCAAGAGTCACTGACACCGGCTTCACTGGACACGAGCGAGTCAAGAGTCACTGACACCGGCTTCACTGGACACGAGTGAGTCGAGAGTCACTGACAACGGCTTCACTGGACACGAGTGAGTCAAGAGTCACTGACACCGGCTTCACTGGACACGAGCGAGTCAAGAGTCACTGACACCGGCTTCACTGGACACGAGCGAGTCAAGAGTCACTGACACCGGCTTCACTGGACACGAGTGAGTCAAGAGTCACTGACGCCGGCTTCACTGGACACGAGCGAGTCAAGAGTAACTGACACCGGCTTCACTGGACACGAGTGAGTCAAGAGTCACTGACGCCGGCTTCACTGGACACGGACAGCAGACCGATGATTCGCACTACTGACACTGAGGACGAGCTGTTCCTCAAGCTCTTTGTGTGTTTGCATCTCTGTACAAACTTCAGAAGGATCCCAACATCAGGAAAGAGCGGATGGTTTATTTCAAACAACGTTCTGGATCGCGTCGGAGGATTACATGTTTGTTCGGAGCATTTGACTGTAGATTGTTTTATAATCAAACCTTCCTGTTTTTCATTCAGATGTTAAAACTACTCCTAGACATGTCCGTCAGTCACATGACCCCGTGTGTTTGAGCTTTGTCTGCTTGAGCACGTTTTGGCTGTCAGTTAAACAATATTAACCAGTTAATGATATTGGTTAATCAGTTGAAAGAGTTTGCCAGAAGAATTAGTATCATAAAAAGGTAGAGTTATTAACAGAGAGCTAAAACCTCCCACCATCAGAGAGAGCAGTTGTACCTCTGTCAGGCACAGGAGTCTGTCCGAGGGACTGATGGGGGACAGGGCGGGGCTGCTGGGAGAGGAGGCGGAGCCAGGGGACGAGGAGGCGGGGCCAGGGGGCGAGCGCTGACTCTGCTGGAGCAGATCGGGCAGGAGAGGGTTTGCCCCCCTAAAGCAGTTCCTCTGCACAATCTCTACAGGACTGGGACAACAAGCCTCTTTCCAACCTGAACCCAGCAGTGTCACAGGCCCTGATCTCTGGAACTGAGAAAGGCAAACCTCATGCCATCAGCACAAATCTCTTTCCCTTTCCTTTTGCATAGCTGTGTTTCTGGGCTAAACTTGCAATTTGAGGCAAAAAAAGCTGAAGGTGAAACAAAATTCAAACACAATCTTCACATAAAGAAATTAAAACATGCATAATTAACAGAAAACAAGAACTATGATGAAATTATGAAATAAAGGAACAGTGACAATGGACAAAAACAAAGAAACAAAAAATCAAATGTCCAACATTTGTGTGTTTGTTTACTGTGTAGTTTTGAATTATAGAATCCATCTGCACTCATTACCAGTTATCAGACGGTGTGGGTGTGAGTGTGTGTGTGTGGGTGTGAGTGTGTGTGAGTGTGTGTGTGTGTGTGTGTGTGTGTGTGTGTGTGTGTGTGTGTGTGAGTGTGTGTGTGTGTGTGTGTGTGTGTGTGTGTCACCTGTCTCAAGACGAGTGTGCTGTCTTTGCATGGCGTAGAGGAGGCATCATCGTCTTGCACGACCATTGTCTTCGCTGCTTCTGCCTCTCCATTACTGAGTCTAGACGAGCTGTCAATCAAACAACCATTGTGTCTAGATGAACATTATAACAGCACATGGAAGTGAACAACACTATTCTTTATAGATTAAATCAAAAGTGGCATTCTCTCCATCATACTAGGGGGCACACGAGTGGGGTTTCCTGAGCTAAATGTTGTTTTTATGATGTCTAATGGAATCTCTGATGACCCAACAGATGCGAGTACAGGTTCTGTGTAAGCTCACCCTCCTCCCCGTGAGTCCTCCGGGCCGGACGTCGACTCGTCCCCGATGTCCTGGTCCACCTCCTCATCATCTTCATCATCAGTGGTGCCGGAGTCGTCACTGGAGGAAGAGTAATCCGTGGCTTTGTGTTGAGGCCGCACGTCCTCCACCGCACGAAGTTCCTTCGCCAGAGCCGTCAGATCCTGCAAACACACACATGTGACCAGTGATGTCATATCCGGACCAGAACAGCACAGCATGTGACCAGTGATGTCATATCAGATCCTGCAAACACACACATGTGACCAGTGATGTCATATCCGGACCAGAACAGCACAGCATGTAAATTAGAAGAAAATTGTCCAATTTCTACAGTATGTTGGTTCTGATCTACTTCCTAAAGGAAATAAGCCTTTCATTTATTTGTTATCGTTTAGTTCAACTTGATGAGTCACAACACAATGTGATGTATTCATTTCTGTGTTCTACAGAACATAAGCTACATACAAATAATTCTGAAGTTATAACTACACGACACAGAAAGTGCTTTGAGTTGTTGTTACTCAATAAAAGAGTTAAGTAATTCAGTAGATGACTTTTTTTAATACTGCAATCACTTTGTAGTGTATTTTCGTTTACTGTTGTGAAATGGAAAATCAATAATCGCTAATCGAGAATTGTTACTAATCGAAAATCGTCTGTAATCGAATCGGGACTTCAATAATCGTAATCGAATCGAATCGGGAAATCAGACAGATTAACCACCCCTAGTAATAGCCTAGAATACTGTCTAACACTTGATGGCTGCTCTTAGCGCATTATAGTCCTTCACGTCTATTGCGATCTCAAAATTCCGGCCAGTTGATAATACCTAGAATATAAAAATCGACTGCTGGCGGGAGATCCTTCTCCTATTTAGCACCAGAACTCTGGAACAGTCTTCCTAACATTGTCCGGGAAGCAGACACACTCTGTCAGTTCAAATCTAGACTAAAAACTAGTGCTGTCAGTTAAACGCGTTATTAACGGCGTTAACGCAAACCCATTTTAACGGCGTACATTTTTTTATCGCGAGATTAACGTTCTTTTTGGCCTAGCAAACTTTGTCGTTTTTTTTCACATGCTGTTGCAACAACTAGTAACGTTAGAAAAACTACAACACCACACCGGATCTAGCTAGACCGGAAACAAAACAACAGGCACGCCACACTTATTTGGGCTTGTGAGCCGGCCGAAGAGTAGTAGGCTAACGCTACGTTTTGAGTGGATGGCGAGCACGAGACGCCGAAGTGGATGCCAATAAGATTCTGAATGGAAAGTTTACTTTTAAGAAGTTGCCAAATGGTTCCATTGACAAGACCGAAGTGATCTGCGTGTTTTGTCGTTGTGAACTGAGCGATCATCGCAGCATGTCCAGTCTGAAACACCACTTGATGGCCAAACATTCTCTGATGCGATTATTTGCTCCAAGTGAGAATGTTAGTGTGAAATTGAACACTACAGTATATGCCAATGTTGTTTTCAATAAAAAACATTTGCACAAAGCAAGCCGATCCACTTTTCCATGTTGATCAGAGCATTAAAATGAGAAAAAAATAATGTGACAAATCAAGGGACATTTAGAATAGATAAAAATGTGTGATTAATTGCGAGTTAACTATGACATTAATGCAATTAAAAAAATTTTTTTTTTTTTAAATTTATTTAACAGGGACAATGCACAATATATGTACTGTACCAGATTTAGCTAAAAGCTAATTCCCATCTGCAGTCCCTGGGCAGGTGCCAATAGCGTGCAAAATTACAAAATATACCAAACCTCCCAAAACCACACAATATCAATAATCCAAATACAAGAATAAACAACTGTCATTACAAGAATTTTACCATACACATAATAAAAAAACATACTGACCACCTTCAATGTCTCATAGCTCAATGACTACAAACCTGGTTGTCCTTCAACCATATTTTCACCCTACCTTTAAAATGTATGAATGTACTACATTCTCTGACAATCAGTGGTAAGGAATTAATCGCGATTAAATATTTGAATCGTTTGACAGCACTACTAAAAACACATATCTTCAACCTGGCAATACACACAGAACATTATACATTCCTTTAATTGAAATCAGTTAAATGAATATTAGGCTGCGTAAATTAGGTCAGCCGTATCTGGGCCGTATCCAGATCAGATGGAGGACCAGCGCCTAGACACGACCACAACGCATGCCTGAAGTGTCAGCAGAGATTGTGTCTACTAGACTCTCTCCAGTGAAGGCCTCATCAACACGACAGCATCAGCACTGATCCTCAACAAACTCGTCTCCATCCCGGCGTGACACTGATCTTCAACCAGAGGGAGCTTGATAATATTCTGAATATTCTGATCCAATCTGACCTCTGACCTGTAATGCTCCTGAATCATAATCACACACTGTTCGTTCGTTGGCCAGAGGAGAACTGAGCGACTGAGTCTGGGTTCTCCCAAGGGTTTTTCTCCATTCTGCCCTGATGGAGTTTTGGTTCCTGTCACACACGGCCTCAGTTTTTCCTGTCTTCCAGCAGCAGAGGGAGCTCACACACACACACACACACACACGCACTTATGGCCTCAGTTTCTCCTTTCAGCCCGAGCAGCAGAGGGAGCTTGCTCACACACACACACACACACACACACACACACACACACACACACACACACACACACACACACACACACACACACTTATGGCCTCAGTTTCTCCTTTCAGCCCGAGCAGCAGAGGGAGCTTGCTCACACACACACACACACACACACACGCACTTATGGCCTCAGTTTCTCCTTTCAGCCCGAGCAGCAGAGGGAGCTTGCTCACACACACACACACACACACACACACACACACACACACACACACACACACACACACACACAAACACACACACACACACACTTATGGCCTCAGTTTCTCCTTTCAGCCCGAGCAGCAGAGGGAGCTCTCTCTCTCTCTCTCTCTCACACACACACACACACACGACCTCAGTTTCTCCTGTCTTCCAGCAGCAGAGGGAGCTCTCTCTCTCACACACACACACACACACACACACACACACACACACACACACACACACACACACACACACACACACACTCAGTTATGATTGACAAGTGCAGATATGAGCCAGATATGGAGATCTGGAGGTCTGGGATCAACAGACGGACACAACACATTATAGACTTCTATAATTCAATGTTAGGCTGCATAGATTAGGTCAGCCGGTACCGGGAACACTTCCCATAAATCCTGATGTACTTGTTACATCATAAGAAGAATGGCATCTACGCTAATATTAGTCTCTCTGTCTATCCGAGGTTTACCGCAGTCCGCTGCATCCAGGCCGTATCCAGATCTGATCAGATAAATAAGGTGACTCAACTTGACATATTCACAGAACAAACATCAAACCACAAAAACACACTTATGATCATATATGATTTGTTCTTCAAGTGTTTTCTGGTATTTAACAACATGCATTTATTATGATAATGGGTAGCATGTGGACAAAGCTCACAATTCTGAGAAATAATGTCAGAAAAAATACAAATTGTGAGATAAAATGTTGCAATTACCTTTTTTTTAATTTATTCTGTAACAGAAACAAGCTTCCATACTTTAGCATGACATAAATCTATAAATAACATATTTCTGCCTCATACGGTGATCAGAATCCACATCAGATCACAATCAGAAGTTATTTCAAACTTATTTTATTATTTAATTTCAAAGTTATTTTAACTTGCTGGTGTTTGAAAGTGAATTTCAAGCTTTAAATGGTTCTAAGTGTCTTAAGCGTTGATGTTTGAGCCTCTCCTGCCTGAGATGAACTCCAGCTGTTGGTGATCACCCGCTCTGGATCAGGGCATTACTAACGCTTGGCCCTCGGCCCGATGGAAACACCTCGGCCACGGGAAGCACCAGCACGCTCTGGGCCGACAGTGGAAACATGGGTATCAGGGCTTCATCATCATTAGTGCTTCCCTTTCTCACAGCTTTCAGACATTATGGTAGTGCAGATATTTTCGCATAGATACAAAGTTCACAGAATAGGCAAGTCATTTATAACTCTAAAACAATCTGAGTGTTATCATGATTTATTTCTTGTGGTCATACTATTGAAACGGCGAGTATGTCAACATATATTTTATGGTAATTAACATTAAAGGCCCTGATATACTCACAGCAAAGTTCTTTTTCGTTCTAAAAGAAGAATAGCTCTACAGTGACATACTGTTAGCAAACATCCTGAGGCCGTTCACGATGCTGAGAGCGACATTTACAGATGTGGCCTCTAAAAATGCGCGTCTCAGAGAGAAGAATGCTGCACGCACTTCCGAAATTCTGCGGGATCGTGCAGAAGGGGGATTAGGTGTTGGACGCAGGAAATACTAAAACCTGTAGATGGCAGTCGTGTTTCATGTGGCCATACTGAGTTGACGAGTATGACGAAGACAATGTTTTCTTTTGCCAGTTACATAAACAGTCACATATTCTTCATAAAAATCCGACTCAAACGCGCATCATTTGTCTTATTTATTTTTTTCTGTGTACTTACAGTAAAATATACATGATGTATGATAACTGAGTCTTATAACACAATAATTTGCGAAGACCTTTGAAGAGACCAAGAGCATTTGCCCAATATCATTATGTAACTTTACATTTAGTTCCTTTTTGCATCTTAACGTTTTAAATAGCTTTAACATGGTTGTAATGCGCTTTTCTGCATTACTGTACAGTACTTTTTATATAGGCTAATTATTGTTTCTTTTATTAATTTAATAAAGAACTCTATCTCGTATTCTGTCCAAACGATCCATGTAGGCTACTTTTGTGTCCATTCGTTCTTCCTTTTTTAACCCGTAGGCTAATTGAAAAACGAAAAATGAACGGTTGTTGTCTTTTTAAAACGCAAAGTTGAACACCAAAATTTTAATTTGAACTGGATTTTCAGATTTGTTTTCAGTTTATGACTTTTTGCCCCTTTATTAAACATTTAAAATATTCACAAATTAATATGGAAAACATGTCGATTTTACTGGTTTTCTAAGGCCAAATTAGAACCTGGAATTGATGTTTTTCCCGCAGTGCTGAATGAGAAGAGCCATTAATATTATTAATAAACTATTTTTTTTTGGCTAAAATCACATCTCCATCTCCGCTGTTAAGCAGACGGATTACATAATCAGAAAGGTATTAGCCTTCGATTCGAATTTGTTCGTTTTAAAGTGGACATTTCAAGCTTTTGTTTCAGTTCTCGCGCTTTACGGAGATCATGAAAGTGCGTCTGATTGTTTTCTTTTATTTTACAAAAGCACATCGTTTTCTTGTTATTGTGAGTTTACACAAATAAAAGTAGTTGAGAACAATGTATTATTATTTTCTGTATGAACAGAAATGATAGAGTATTTTAAGTTGTTTGCACTGTTGATAGGAAAATGCAAGTGTTCTCGCTCGCGCCTCCGTGCAGTGCGCGCTCCACACTCAGCTCCCTTTTTTGCATAAAAGCGTCTTCTAAATATAGCCTATTAAATGTTATAATAAAATAATATAAAATTATTATTATTTGTGTAGCTATACATGGACCTCAAACACACTGTGTCTTCTAAGTCAGGTGACTGTAAATGCGCAAAAACTGTTTCCATTGCAGTTTTGCGAAATATTCCTTTTTCGAATTGCCTGAAAAACCACCTCATGAGAGCGTAAAAACTTTTTTGCGATAAACGGGATTTTTTTGCGAAATTGACGTGTTTCCATTGTGCATATTTTCAATTCGCAATTTCAATTTGCGCAATTTGAAGGGTAATGGAAACGCGGCTATTGACTGACCCAACAAAAAAAACCCATAATATTCATTTTATTTTATTTTTATTTTTTGTTCGCATTTATGAGGCAAAATGGATTCTATTTTCAGTCAAAACTCGGCTCAATAATGGAGTTCAAAAAGTAGCCTACTTCAAAAAGGAAAATAAGAAGTCATACAGGTGTACTATAATATAAAACTAACTATAATGTGGTAGAAGAAAACGAATGTGGAGACATCGTTTCAGTCAGTAAAGATTCTCGAAAACATGCAGTGTGCCATGTGAACACGCTGGGAAGAAAGCAAAAGGTTAGCAAATTAAATATGGTAACTTGTAACAAAGTGTAAATTGAATATAGCATAATATTCAAACAATTGATACAAGCTCATTTTTAAATTTTAATACTGCGCGCTGCGCAAAGGTTCTGTTATAAGAATGTTGGCCTAATAGTTAATTTTTAAAACGTTTACGTATTTTTTGAATATTTTTTGTTTATATAAATTTTATTTATATTATTAGGCCCATTTATTCGTTTTATTTTACAGCAGTTTGTGTGTATGCCTACAATGGATAAGCCCATTTAAATTTGAATCGTTTTTTAAAACTTTTACAATTTTAAAATTTACTTTTAAAATTTTTATGAAGGCTATGTTTTTGTTTATATAATTGTTATTTACATTATTAGGCCCATTCATTCGTTTAATTTTACGGGACTTTGTAGGCTATTCCTTCTTACATAGGCCTAATTTGTCATTTGAAATAAA
The DNA here is from genome assembly GCA_022828995.1 of Vimba vimba. Taxonomy (NCBI): domain Eukaryota; kingdom Metazoa; phylum Chordata; class Actinopteri; order Cypriniformes; family Leuciscidae; genus Vimba; species Vimba vimba. The sequence goes on along the minus strand of CM040823.1, from coordinate 45,085,317 downwards.
TCATTTCTATTTGAAAAATTTTGTTGTTGCTCAGTTCTTTAGGAGGTAAGGCTGTGGTCTAAGCTTAAAGTGATATACATGTAGATGTTTTCCCTTTTTTGGAGCGAGCGGGGGGCGATTTGAGTGGAGCGCGTCGGCCTGATGTAGCTTTGAGCGGAGGGGTGAACAGTTCCGTGAGTGATGAGCGGAGATTCTCACCGCTCGACTCTGATCATATGCTCTCTTGTACTATATAAATTACAAAGGTTTAATTGGCATCTTTATTTCAAACGACCCGACCGACCGCAACCCGAATATCATTAAAAATATTTTTGGATGACTCGTAACCGCGGGTGACCGCAGGCACCCGCTCATTTCGGATCAACCCGCGCATCACTGGTGCCAGAGAGAAATGAACACTTCATATGGATTACATAAGAGAGTTGTTTGTTTCTTTTCTTTTCGTTTTGAATTGTTTTGTTTAAAAGTGGACATTTCAAGCGTTCTACATTTCTGAGTTTCGGTTCATTTATGAGACGAGCTCAGTTCACGAGCAATGCAAGTTATATCGCGCCGGTGCCTCCATTTCCTGATTAAATCGTCTTAAATGCGTCTCCGTGTGGACAGAAACCAATGTAATCTTCCTGATTTAATCACGTAAAACACAAGTCTAAACACAAGCACCACTCTTCTGAATGATGGTAACCAAACCTCCAAGAGTTTGCAAACCAATTGTTTGTAAAACATATTTAATACTTTACTTACAAATTAAAAAAAATATATTTGTTTACAGTGTATAAATAAAACGACATGAAGGAAGTTATTTCCAAAATGTAATTAATTGCACAGTCTTTGTTTTAGCTGCTTGTTTTAGCTGCTACCGATTGACACAGAGTCAAGAAATTACACCCACCCCCCAGGTCTGCCGATTCAACCCCCAATGCTAATCGATCTCCTTTCAGGGAATCAAAAGAAAACCGGTTTTTCCTGTTTTCACCAGCGCGTGGACAGGGTTTTAATCCCTTGCAGTTCCTTTGTTTAAATGCTATTTAAGCAAATCTACTATAGGGGAGAGCGGGGGACAAAGTAACGCTTTTTGACTTAGTTTACTCAGTTTGTGTAAATCTACTTATGGTTCAGAGTATTTATTTTTTCCCACATGTCTAGTACAATTATGTGTTTTTGTTTTATCAATACAGTATATGCTTTTTTCTTGTTATACCCCGAAAGAATGGAACTGAAATGTGACAACATGCCCCATAGGTGGGGTACATTGTAACATGACCATATGACAGCTTAAAATGTTATCTGATCTAATAAAAAATATATACAAAACAAACTAAAATATTTTCTAAATAAAATACAATTAAAAAACGTTTTCATATAAAATAATGGCAATTTTTAATAATTAAATATAAACTATTTTTTGAGTTTTGACTACGAACACAGCTATACAACATAGTTCAAAACAAATAAATAATTTGTATTTTCTGAACATTGACTCTCAGTCTTTATTCACATTTTTCTCATGTTTTTAATTAATAAAAGTATAGAATATAATAGCATATTTCTAATAGGGGCACATTGTAACGCAGTGTTACAACATGCCCCCGCCTGCACAACTGGGATTTAAACCCTGCTAGTGTCTTCTGCTAGTTAGCGAAGCATTAAATAACTATCTCAACTGTTAAATAACATCTTGGAGATTAAAATAATATCAGATTTGTCTTATTTTAAATAAACAGAAAAAATAGAGATGGAAAATGAACTTAAGTAAGAAATTTACTTTTGCTATGGTTTAATAAATGTCTATGGATATCTTCCAAAAAAAAATTAAAAAAAAAAATTGGCGGAATTTTTTTTCTATATAGTGTTGATATGGCAACTAGTAAATACTAAATACACAAAGTTCCGTCATCCAAGCATGTGCAGAAGTAGGCTATTTAAAACAAGCGTGTTACAACTAACCCCGCGTTAGGTTGTGCCCCGCGCTCCCCATATGCTTTAAGTTATTCAAATTAATGTTTCTAACTTAATTTGTTGATATTGCGTAACTTAATTTGACATATGTTGATATAACCAACTGACATTGTAGCCTAGTAGATTAGATAGCATGCCAGGAAGAGGCTTATGCTTTGTAAGTAATGCGTTTACTATAGACTAATATAGCCGCACTCAAGCGCACGACCGCACACATAAAGCTTGCCACAAAGAACCGGTAAAAGTAATGATTATGAATGCGTCTAAATGTGTATAAATACGCTGTGAATGTGAATGTGCATTATACGCTGAGTTTCGGTTCATTTATGAGACGAACTCCAGTTCACTCGCCGGCGCCTCCAATGTCGTGATTGTCTGCTATATTTACTTCTTAAATCCAGGCAATTGGTTCACGAAACATTGATTAAAATTAAGAAATAATGAATACAAAACGAAATACAGAACGAAAAAATGACATAATTATGAATAAAATTATTATGAACAAATAATGAAACTCTGTCAAAATTCGACAACACAAAGAATGATCAAAAAGCGATAGGCTATAACGCACATCTCAGGTTAAATTAATTATATAAAAAACAGGGAACATTTTGTAAAAGCAAAACTGAACAAAATGCGTAATTAAAATAATTGTATTATGTGTTACCAAATATTTAATACCACTTCCCCATAATGTTGTAATTATTTTTCTAAAACAACATCTGTCAAACTGTCAATCAGATACCTCTTATCTGGTCATTTTTATTTCATTTTAGAAGTTATAACTGTTGATCACCCTTTATATGGAATTTGTGAATATGAATATTTAGAAGATTTACAAACTGTCGGCAAGACCTCAAACCAACCCCGGACATTCTGAGACTAACGTGGAAAAATCTTTATGCTTAATGCATTAAGACAGTTCAATTAAAATATTTATTAATAATAATGGCAAATCAGATGCGCCCAAAATATAAATGCTACGCGTTGTGCTGCAACATTACCTCACAAGAAATATCTGCCCAAGAACAATCACACAAGAAATATCTGCACGAATTAAGAATCTGGGTAAGTCGCATTATTTAAGCCTTTCATTATGTTAGGATGATTTTGTGTATATATAAAAAAAATACTGCTGGGTTTTTACAGGCAGAGTCACGTGTATTATGCTCACACTAAATTCTCTGTTGCACTTAGGCTATATAAATACGCACTGCATGCACAATCATCTTAATAGTTGTACAAAAAATGTTATGCGCTGGCAAGAACGTCACTTTGCTGTTTTAATAAAAGCAATGTTAAATATTCTGCATGCACTCATCTCCTGGAAACCACAGCAATGACAAAGCATATACAAATTCGTAAAATTCGTCTTAAGACAACTTTGATGAACCTTTTGCATTTACAAATATTTTCAAATGTCTATATAATACAGTAGCCTACTATAAATATTTGTGTCTATTACTATTTATAATTTATATTTTATTGTGGATGTTTTCTCACACTCATGACGTAATTTGAAGTAAAATAAAAAATCTAATGTAAAGTTGTTTTTTATGCGCCACCTGGTGGATATTCTGTGAAGCGAAACACATTGAGGGATTTTTTTAAGTAGGCCCCCCCGAAAGCACTTGCAGAATTCTGCGAGACTGTGCGAGACGAATTGCCGAATGCCGCGGGAGAAAACGCGCGTTTCTAAGGGCCACATCTGTAGATGAATATGTGATATGTGCTGCGCTTTCCTCTCAATAACAACATAAACACAACAAACTCTTTCAGTGAGAATTACAGCTTCAGTTTCTGCTATAAAGCGTCTCTCAGTGAGTTCAAGTTTTACTGGCATCTGACCTCGATGAACTCAATGAACCGGAGAAGATTTACACCTCAAAGAAGGCGGAGCCCCAGAGCCTCACCCACCTGTTGCATCATCACCACTGACCAATGGCGGTTTACCAGCTGGAGCAAACATTTCCTGAAAGTTCATTTTGGAACTTACGAAACAAACTTCAAACAAATTAGTTTTGGCCTGATGTCACACCAGATCGTTCTTCAATTTCACTTGAAGGATATCGGGCCTTAAGTCACAAATGCTGAAACTGAACTTCACTAACACAGAACCCGTAATATAACTGTAAGTCTTAATCATAAACTGAAAAAATAAAATTAATTGAATGGCCATTTAAATGGTAATTTTTCCAGATAAAATCACTAGAGTCCACATCACATCTTAATGAGAAGAAAAGTCGAGTTACCTGTGGGTCAGCGGGCCGATGGCTCGGTTCGGACACACTGCCGTTGGAGAAGGCTTCTGAGCGCGGCGGTACAGCGGGCGGCTGCTTCGGCATCACCACGGCCTGAGGAGAACCCTGAACATTCCTCCTGTGCCGCTCGTCCGCCTGCAACACAACAGCTGTCAGAGTCAAACAAACCTTCAGAGTCAAACAAACCTTCAGTCAAACAAACCTTCAGTCAAACAAACCTTCAGAGTCAAACAAACCTTCAGAGTCAAACAAACCTTCAGTCAAACAAACCTTCAGTCAAACAAACCTTCAGTCAAACAAACCTTCAGAGTCAAACAAACCTTCAGTCAAACAAACCTTCAGTCAAACAAACCTTCAGAGTCAAACAAACCTTCAGTCAAACAAACCTTCAGTCAAACAAACCTTCAGAGTCAAACAAACCTTCAGTCAAACAAACCTTCAGTCAAACAAACCTTCAGTCAAACAAACCTTCAGTCAAACAAACCTTCAGAGTCAAACAAACCTTCAGTCAAACAAACCTTAAGTCAAACAAACCTTAAGTCAAACAAACCTTCAGAGTCAAACAAACATGCAGTCAAACAAACCTTCAGTCAAACAAACCTTCAGTCAAACAAACCTTCAGTCAAACAAACCTTCAGTGTCAAACCTTCAGTCAAACAAATCTTCAGAGTCAAACCTTTAGAGTCAAACAAACCTTAACTCAAACAAACCTTCAGTCAAACAAACCTTCAGTCAAACAAACCTTCAGTCAAACAAACCTTAAGTCAAACAAACCTTCAGTCAAACAAACCTTCAGTCAAACAAACCTTCAGTCAAACAAACCTTAAGTCAAACAAACCTTAAGTCAAACAAACCTTCAGAGTCAAACAAACATGCAGTCAAACAAACCTTCAGTCAAACAAACCTTCAGTCAAACAAACCTTCAGTCAAACAAACCTTCAGAGTCAAACAAACCTTCATTCAAACAAACCTTCAGAGTCAAACAAACCTTCAGTCAAACAAACATGCAGAGTCAAACAAACCTTCAGTCAAACAAACCTTCAGAGTCAAACAAACCTTCAGTCAAACAAATCTTCAGAGTCAAACCTTTAGAGTCAAACAAACCTTAACTCAAACAAACCTTCAGTCAAACAAACCTTCAGTCAAACAAACCTTCAGTCAAACAAACCTTCACCTTCTGTGGAGAAAGCTGAGTAGTAGGAGAAAGCTGAGTAGTAGGGGTTACCATCCTCTTTTTCCCGGACATGTCCGGCCGTCGAGATCGTCCAAAATGTCCGGGATTCGGCTTTTGCTTTCTGCAGTCGCCATTCAGTGTTTACATGCACACCTTTTGTTTCAATCTAACTGAATTCATTCCGATTGGTGAATCTGAATGTAGTGTTTACATGAAAGCTAAACAAGTGATCGGTTGATGTGCGTTTTAACATTGCTAAGAAAATTCTCGCTCCTCCGTGAGAGATACGAGACCGGTGCGTCTCACAGGTGTCGCTCATCAGTAGGCTAATCACGCCACCAGCCTCGCGCCGTTCTCCCACGGCCCTCAGCCTCGTCCTGCTCGCCACAGTAAACACAATGAATGGCGACTGTAGAACGCAAAAGCCGAATCCCAGACATCTTGGGCGATCTAGAAATCCCGTCACGGAGACTCACTAGTAGCCTAGTCTTGTTGTTTAACTGCGCGCTCGGTAGGCGTGACTTGGGAGTGGCCTCATAGAGCAGCGAAGCAAGTGCATTCTGGGAGTTGCTGTCTTTCATCCACATAAGCCAAAAGGGGCTTTTCTCAGTCTAGAAAGCTCCAAATTAAAAAATAATTTCACATTTCTTCTACATAAATGACCCATTTTAAATACACATTCATCTTTCCAGAGGTGAAGTATCCCTTTAAGTCAAACAAACCTTCAGTCAAACAAACCTTCAGATTCAAACAAACCTTCAGAGTCAAACCTTTAGTCAAACAAACCTTCAGTCAAACAAACCTTCAGAGTCAAACCTTCAGATTCAAACAAACCTTCAGAGTAAAACCTTTAGAGTCAAACAAACCTTCAGTCAAACAAACCTTCAGAGTCAAACAAACCTTGAGTCAAACAAACTTTCAGTCAAACAAACCTTCAGTCAAACAAACCTTCAGAGTCAAACAAACCTTCAGTCAAACAAACCTTAAGTCAAACAAACCTTCAGTCAAACAAACCTTCAGTCAAACAAACCTTCAGAGTCAAACAAACCTTCAGAGTCAAACAAACCTTCAGTCAAACAAACCTTAAGTCAAACAAACCTTCAGAGTCAAACAAACCTCAAACAAACAAACCTTAAGTCAAACAAACCTTCAGTCAAAAAAACCTTCAGAGTCAAACCTTCAGTCAAACCTTCAGTCAAACAAACCTTCAGTCAAACAAACCTTCAGTCAAACAAACCTTCAGAGTCAAACAAACCTTCAGAGTCAAACAAACCTTAAGTCAAACAAACCTTCAGTCAAACAAATCTTCAGAGTCAAACCTTTAGAGTCAAACAAACCTTCAGTCAAACAAACCTTCAGTCAAACAAACCTTCAGTCAAACAAACCTTCAGATTCAAACAAACCTTCAGAGTCAAACAAACCTTCAGTCAAACAAACCTTAAGTCAAACAAACCTGCAGTCAAACAAACCTGCAGTCAAACAAACCTTCAGTCAAACAAACCTTCAGAGTCAAACAAACCTTCAGTCAAACAAACCTGCAGTCAAACAAACCTTCAGTCAAACAAACCTTCAGAGTCAAACAAACCTTCAGTCAAACAAACCTTCAGTCAAACAAACCTTCAGTCAAACAAACTTTCAGATTCAAACAAACCTTCAGTCAAACAACCTTTAATCAAACAAACCTTCAGAGTCAAACAAACCTTCAGAGTCAAATAAACCTTCAGAGTCAAACCTTCAGTCAAACAAACCTTCAGAGTCAAACAAACATTACACCACGTACAGGCTTTCTAAAGAAGTTGGCTACAGATACTTATGACATTGAATACAGAAAACTGCTTTAAAGTAACCCTAATCATTTCAGGTTTCATTTGATGTATTAATCTAGTTCTTACAGTGACTGCCAGTAACAAGCATGACATGAGCACAAACAACTAAACAATTGACAAAATGCAGTATAAAACACATGCATTTGCTGTAAAAATCATACCTGGTCCCTTTTATATTTAAAAGAACAATTGGGCTTCTATGGTACATGGGCTGATTTTAAGTCACTTCACTTGTATTCCAAGTGTTAAAATGATCCTCAACCACAATAATGGGGTTAAGTGTAACAGTCTGACTTGTGTTAGATTCAATATTGTGATGCAAAAAAAGTAACATTTTTGGTGAAGAGGAGCTTTTTTTTAGTGCGAGAATGTGTGAACTATCGCTGAGCTCCTCCCAAATCTAGAAGAAAAGCAATCACTGGAAAAAGGTTTGACTGGTTCCCAGCATCCCGCAGTGCTGGTGTGTGTGTGAGTGTGTGAGGGATTCACTCACCAGTAGCATGGCCTGCTCATGTAACAGCTGCTGCTGCAGGATCTCCAGGTGCCTCTGCTCCTCCTCCAGCTGCCGGCGGATGTACTCCTGACACACACACACACACACACACACACGTTACAGTCAAATGTGCTCCTGATACACACACACACACACACGTTACAGTCAGATGTACTCCTGACACACACACACACACGCTACAGTCAGATGTACTCCTGACACACACACACACACACACACACACACACACGTTACAGTCAAATGTGCTCCTGATACACACACACACACACGTTACAGTCAGATGTACTCCTGACACACACACACACGCTACAGTCAGATGTACTCCTGACACACACACACACGTTACAGTCAGATGTACTCCTGACACACACACACACACACACGTTACAGCCAGATGTACTCCTGACACACACACACGCACACACGCGCACACACACGCACACACACACCAGCAGTTAGGCTGATGGATATCACGGAGCGTGGGGAAAGATGCGTAAGAAAGCGATGCATAAGGATGGAGTGTAACGACGCCCAGTTCCAGGAATGCACTAATATTTTGTTGGTAGTACCAGTTTGCAACAATTATTAGTTAACACTAAGTTAAAAAATAAAATAAAATTTTGGATATACCCAAATCACGGGAGTGACGTCGGTGTCCGGGTTAGCAGTAGCATGAGCCGTCAGCAAGTGTTATTTAAATAAACTCCTGATGTACTTACAAACTTTCCAAAGCCTCGTTTTATGAGTACAGAAGCTATTTGTGCTACTGTAGAAGTTTGGTGCCATTCTGGGCATCATTAGTGGAGTAATTTACCAGATACAGCCTAGGATCCATTAGTGCCTGCACTAAACCATCCGGCTGATATCTCTAAACAAGCTCTAACTTTAATAATGGTCAACCAAGGGGAAAAGGCTTCTGGGGGGGGTGTTGCTCGAGGTCATGGTGCAAAGGACCCTAGGCTGATTTTACTCCGAACCATCCCTTTAAATGGCAATTTTAACCAATGACCAGGAGTGTCTTCCCTCCTCCCTCACATCTTATCTTGAGCTACAAATGCTTTGCTTGAGTTGTCAGATGTGCTTGGCCAAACACTGAAGACCAGGGCCATGATTAGGGTTAGGGTTAGGGTTAACTCACCTGCTCGCGGTCCGCCCTCCTCTTCTCCTCTTCTGCCCTCCTGCGCTCCTCCTCTTCTTTGCGTCTCCTCTCCATCTCCTCCACACGTCTCTTCTCCTCCTGCTCTCTCCTCCTCTGCTCTCGCTCCTGTTGTCTCCTCATCTCTCGCTCTCGTCTTTGTTGCTGCAGTACACAAGAATTACTCTCCAGTTAAACTTACAATCATTATTGACATTTGCTTAAGTTTCAACTCAATAATGGCGTTGTCTTGAGTTGCGGGACAAAATTCACACTGTGTTGTTCTTCGTAAAAGAAGTTGCCACTTTCAGTTTCAACATAAAGACAGAAGGGCCTAAACGGTTCCGTGTCCTTCATCACACATGAGGCACTGCAATAACAACATGTTCTAAACCTGCCATGTGACATCCCAGTGCGAGGTTCGTTTGAACATCCGTCTACACAGCGTACATTATGGTCTCTGTAAACTGATAGAGAAAGAGCAGCTGAAAGGCTGACTGTTATTGTAGGTTTTGACCAACTAAAGAATAAGATGTCAATTTTGGTTTCAAAATGGCAAATTTCACCAAACTATTTCGCTATACTATGGAATGTTCTAGTTGGATTAACAGGCTCATATCATTGAAGACTCATTGTATGCCATGTTGTGACATGTGAGTTCATGATCATGTGACCCATGTGTTGTTCAAAATGTTTTGTTTTTTTATCCCTAAAGGGCCAAACGGAGATCTTTAACTGACCTCTCCTTTCCTATAGTACATGCAATGCGTATTATTGTAGGATCATATTGTTGCAGATGAATTGTATTTTGTGATGGGTGATTTTACCAACTGGTGAACATGTGACTTAAATGATCCAATAAGGCTCATAAATTTGGTCAGGAATTGATCCCATGTGACAGAAATGTTTGCCACTGTAGTGGTGGACGTAGTTGTTCCTTAGAGTGCAGGCTTTTGACACACTTCGCCGATTGTTTTTTGAACCCTAGACATCTCTAAACTCTGCTTAAAGGTGCGGTGACTCTGGTGTTTGACTGGTTCAGATGTGGCATGGGAAGTTAAACAGCATCACAGCGTGTGCTCACCTCCTCCAGCCGCCGCCTCTGCTCTTTCTGCTGCTCGATGCGCTTCTGTCGTTCTGCCAGTAGTTGGCGCTTGTATTCCTCCTGCTCGCGCATCTGCTGTTCCTGGAGGAGCTGCTGTCGTCTCATGGCCTCCGAGCGCTCCTTATTCTCCTGCTGGAGACGGATGAAGTCCCGGCGCAGAGTCGACTCGCCCGGGACATTCACGATAGAGCTGCGGGATTCAGAACACAGCAGAGTTACATACTGGTCCTTAACAATCAACTATAGGACTTTTCCAGCCACTCTCACAAAGAGCCACTTCTAACCAATAAACTATTTAGAGCTGAGAAAAATTATATTCACTTTTTTTTTTTACTTTTTTTAAGATGTGATGAATTTCTGTGAGGCAAGTCATTTCTATGCTTTTCAATTTATTCTCAGCTGTTCATGAAACTGTAATGATAAATAAGTCAGAGGCTGATCTATACTTGCGTCGGGCTGATGTGCATCTCTCCAAAACTGGACGCGTACATACGCACTAGAGCTGTACGACTAGTCGTTAAAAGATGGCGATTCAGGCAGACACATATTATTCCTAAATGACAGTCATCTATGTCTATTAAACCACTGACACACCGATCACAGCCAGGGCCGGCCCTGACCAATTTGCTGCCCTAGGCAAGATTTTACCTGGTGCCCCATGCATCGCAGCCCATTTCACCCCGTCATTGTGTTCATGATTGATTATTTAGCATATATATATATATACACACACACACACACACACACACACACACACACACACACACACACACACACATTACAGCCTAAACAGAAATACCAAGAGCATTACATCTAACATTCAAGTCAAGTCCCCATTATCTTTTATAGCACGTTTTACAATACAGATTTAATGTGAACTTTGCTATTTTGAATAAACCTGTAAATAAATATCATTACTAATTTTGGCAAATCAATTTTAAAAATGCCATATACAGTACAGGCCAAAAGTTTGGAAACATTACTATTTTTAAAGTTTTTGAAAAAAGTTTCTTCTGCTCATCAAGCCTGCATTTATTTGATCAAAAATACAGAAATATATTGTGATATGTTTTGTATGTTACAATTTAAAATAATTGGTTTTCAATTTATTATACTTTAAATTATCATTTATTTCTGTGATGCAAAGCTGAATTTTCAGCATCATTACTCCAGTCTATCCTTTAGAAATCATTCTAATATGATGATTCATTATCAAAGTGGAAACAGTTCTGCTGCTTAATATTTTTTCATAACCTGTGATACTTTTTACGATACTTTGATGAATAAAAAAAAAAATTAAAAAAGAAGAAAATGTAAAAAAGAAGAAATAAATGTAAAAAGAAGAAATAAATCAATACTTTTATTCAGCAAGGATGTGTTAAATTGATAAAAAGTGATCGAAAAGAAGATTTATATAATTAGAAAGTATTTTTTTTAATTTTTAATAAATGCAGTTCTTTTTAACATTTTATTCATCAAATATATTAGGCAGCAGAACTGTTTCCAACACTCATAATAAATCATCTTATTAGAATGATAAGGATCATGTGACACTGAAGACTGGAGTAATGATGCTGAAAATTCAGCTTTGCATCACAGAAATAAATGATAATTTAAAGTATAATAAATTGAAAACCAATTATTTTAAATTGTAATAATATATCACAATATTATTATTATTTTGTTTCTGTATTTTTGATCAAATAAATGCAGGCTTGATGAGCAGAAGAAACTTCTTTCAAAAACATTAAAAATAGTAATGTTTCCAAACTTTTGGCCTGTACTGTATCCCCCCAAAACTGCACAACTGTAGAGTAAAACATTAATAAAAAAAAGTGATAATAAAAAATGCATCTTAAAACTGACATGATTGTTACAAAATCACACAGTCTGGGGCTTCTGGAGAACTCAGAACAATTGCTAACATTAAGTTTAAGGTAAAAAATAACTGCCATGAAATTATAGTATCTTACTCCTATGCAATTAGATAAACTGTTCATTCACTACATCACTTTACCTCTGTCTTTATCCACCTTTATCCTCTTCTCTTCTTTTGGCACTGTATCTATCGCAGACTATGCTCATTCATAATGTGTCATGTAAATTCGGCCATCCGTCACAATCAGGAAACTTTCATATGGCGGCAAATCAATGACAATATTCACGGAGCGCACAACTGATGCTGGCGCGCGCAGTAAATGACATTCGCGAGAAGATAACAGCTCTACAAGCGAGGAAACGGGAACTCGCGAGCTCATTCAAACCCTGCGCGCGCGCATGACATCTCCTCTGCACGCAATACAAGCCCTCGCGCGCGCGCATGATCATTCCCCACGCTCTCGCGCTTGATCTCCTCTCGCCTGCTGATTTTGCTCGCTCGAACACTTTTATTTTTGGCAGTCGAGGGGCGGGACTTACTGTTTTAATAACCTCAAATGTCATTGGTTACAATGTCATTGGCCATCTGTCCTTGACTTCAGACATGAGACATCACTTAATTTGTTTTATTTATTTATTTATTTATAATAATGTGTGATGTGATTTAATGCATTGTTAATATAGAATAGATTCTTACCAGATACTTTATTAACAGGAAGTCTTACAAGTGATTGCATTGTGTTGTTAAGAGATATTTGCAGACTGTAATGACACATTTCTATGGTTATTAGCATTGTAAATCTACCAAAATTATTATACATTTTTTACGTAATATAAATGGTTAATTAGCCTATATTTTCTATTAAATGTAAAAGGGGTTCTGCCTTCTCAAGTTAAGATACAGTACACAGCATTAATTATAGCTTACAAATGCCTTTTCAGAATTTGCTACAGAATACAGAGAACAAAATTGAACCCAGCAAATTATTAAACCCAGCTTAAACCCAGCAAAGTAGATATTACAACATTATATAGTGATATTAATCATCTAACTTTTTGTAAGTGAATAACCAAATAAGATAAAGTATGACGCAAGTACAGTACACAGCATGAATGATTACACCCCATCTGAACATAAAATATCTACAAAAATAAATAAAAAATAAATTCATGCTGCCCGAACCCCTTTTACATTTAATAGAAAATATAATGAACCACTCAAAATTGACATAATAGTAATACACAGGATGATAACAAAAAGCTTACACAACAACTCTTGCTTATTGATATAAACAAGTAATTTATCTTTCATCCAAAGCCCTTGTTATATTTACAACTATTTAATGGACACTTTTTACATTTCTGAGGTTCTCAAATCCAATATAATTTTGGTTTGGTAAAGTTAATAGTGTTTAATGGGAGTATAGTGGTAATGTAGTGGTGAACTACAGCAAATATGACTTTGCATTCCAATTTTTCTCCAATTTCTTTTAGATATTTTAATGCCAATAACACAAATCATAGTGTTATAAAAATAAAATGTAAAAATGTATAAGAATTTTGGTACATTTACAATGCTAATGGAAATGTGTCATTAAAGAACGACTTTCTGTTAATAAAGTATCTGGTAAGAATCTATTCTATATTACCAATGCATTAAATCACATTAAACATTAATATAAATAAATAAAACAAATCTCATGTCTGAAGTCAAGTGAATTACGGGTCACTGGACAGGAGTCAAATCACAACTGACTTCCGGAAAAGGGGGAGAAACCAATGACATTTGAGGTTATTAAAACAGTAAGTCCCGCCCCTCGACTGCCAAAAATAAAAGTGTTCGAGCGAGCAAAATCAGCAGGCGAGAGGAGATCAAGCGCGAGAGCGTGGGGAATGATCATGCGCGCGCGCGAGGGCTTGTATTGCGTGCAGAGGAGATGTCATGCGCGCGCGCAGGGTTTGAATGAGCTCGCGAGTTCCCGTTTCCTCGCGTGTAGATCTGTAATCCTCTCGCGAATGTCATTTACTGCGCGCGCCAGCATCAGTTGTGCGCTCCGTGAATATTGTCATTGATTTGCCGCCATACTTTCACCGTGTCTAGAACTGGCGCGAGCTGCCAGGCCCGTTTCTACGAGCTGTGTGTTAACAAAAGCAATGCTGTCTACATTGGATGCGGCGTCACGCACGCTACACAACAAATTACCATCAACTGATCGCGCGCGCGCTCTGTTTCTGACGCACTTCAAGCACTCGCTGGGCGGGGGAAGATTGATGAGCCGGACTTTTTTTGCTTTATTTGGTAGTATTTCGAATTAATGGTTTTAAAATAGTATTATATATTAAAAAAAAATGTAAAAAAAATCTAATAAAATAAAATCCACTCGTTCACTCATTCTGGCGCCCCTATGGATGAGTGGCGCTCCTAGCATTTGCCTATTCCGCCTATGCCGCGGGCCGGCCCTGATCACAGCGAATATTCTGATCCAGAGAGAGACGTTTTCATATAGATATAAAACAGCTTCACAAACAGTGTTTTAACCACACAGTATCCACATTTCTGTCTTACAATCATTCAGAATAATCACAGAAGTACTAAGATAAAAGTTTATAATTTGGAAATAAACACTGATGTCAACGGTAGTAACTTCAATCAATTAGATCGCTACACCAGTAGGTGGCGACAAGTGACTGTTAAAAAATGTATTCCTCATTGAAGTGACGTCTTTGAGTGAGTCACTGAATCATCCGTTCAAGATATTCGTTAAAAAACATTGATTCATCCAGAAATGAGACAAGTCAAGTCTTTATGAGCGAGTTATTGAATCATTCATTCAAACTGATTTTCTTTTTAATTAATTTAAATTAATAGAATATTTTTAAATAGATTGCAGCAATTAATATTTTGTCAGAAGCTCCAGTAAATTGCTGTTATAACCGCAGTTGTTTCTCTTGCTGCTTATGTATGTGTTCTGAGATGCAGAGGTGGCAGCTCCGGATTGGCTAGTCATTATTGGAGACTGCCTCCTATTGGCCAACTCTAGGAGTTTAACAGGCTTCCTCTCGCCTTCTTTCACCGCTCACTTGTGGACATTTGGGTTAGTTGCCCTTGTGTTGTTTTTGTTTATTTCAATTTTGATTTGTGTTTGAGCTTGTACTTTGGTTCTTTATTTGTAGTATTTGTTCATACTTTGTAAATTCTTGTAAATATTGATTTATTGGTTTATTGGGTTCCGATGCCATTTATTTTCATTGTTATTTTCTTTGTCTCTGTTTGAAGAATGTGGTAGGTAGGGCAGATAATCTTGTATTTTCTTTTGATGAGGTTAAGTAGAGGGCGGGTTGAGTTTTGGGTTTGGTTTTTGTTTTGTTTTGGCCTTGTTGGTACCGGAAGGTTTTCCCCGTAATTTTTTTTCTTTCCTTCATTGTAGTAAATACCCACAAATTAAGCCTATGTCCAAGAATCTTTTCTGTAGCGGCCTGGCCCCTAGACGGCCGTAACAATTGCATGTTATTTTGTTTTCATTTTAGCATCATGGGAGAATCGTGAAAAAATTTTGATTCTCGATTAATTCAGAATCGTGCAGCTCTTATACGCATAAATCTGTGCATTAAATCTGCATACAAACGTTTTCATGAAGAACTGATGATACACCAATCAATCACTTACATTCTGAAATTTATGCTTAATTTATGTAATAAATGTGGGAACAACTGAAACCACATCAATGCAAAAAACACATACTCTGAAATTTTATACATGGATATTTCATCTTAACGTATTTCATCGAATCCAGAGGAGGAGTAAGAAGAGATCTGTAATCTGGGTATGTTCTTTGTGCTTCAAACTGTTTCATATTCTTGGCAGTGTGTTGCGTCATACCTGGGCTCTCCCTCCTGCTCCTGAGCTTCCTCCTCCTCTTCCTCACTGCCGCTGTACTCGTACTCGGTCTCATCTGCGGTCGGAGCACAAGCACACGTCACACGCGAGCACTAGCGCACACACTCTCTGTGGCGACAGGACCCGCACCCCTACCTTTCTCTCCGCGCTTCTTGCGGCAGCGGTCCAGGTGGTCTTTGAGCTGGATGCGCACCTGCCTCTCGTTGGGCTGGTCCCTGATGAAGGGATGCTTCAGGAGCTGGTCGGTGGGCGGCCGCTGCGTGTAGTTCTTCACCAGACAGCCCTCGATGAAGCTGAAGAACTTCTTGGACCTGAAAACAAGATCACGGGAGAGGAGAGCGTTTCTGGAGGAGCACCGGAGACCTTTGACCTTCTGGCATCAATACGACAATAAGATGAAGGTACTGACCATTTCTTGGACTTGAGTCTGGGTGGAGGATTTCTGGGTATGAGAAAGAGCGCGCGCATGGGATGCATATCACACAACGCTGCAAAACACCGACACACACGTCCCATGAAACCCAGTTATCAATTCAGGATATTAAAGGTAATGTCCGACCAAACTTTTAATTCTGTCGTGACTGATTGTGTGTGAAAACCAATTGCATATTTGAATGTATGCAAATGAGACAAATGATCTAATATATGCAGCTATATCACCACAAGAGTGAGGTGGACGACTGTTACGGAGCCTCAGTAAGACAAGAGCAGCTCCAACGAGGACAGAAAGTCATATGTAAATGACAGAATTGACAGAATTTAGGGTTAGTTCCTGGACGGCCACAGTCTTCAGCCCTAATTAAACGCACCTGATCCAGCTCATCAAGTCCTTCAGGATTATTGGAAAACTACAGGTGTGTGTGTTGTTGCTGTGGCGCCCCTGCTTTAAATCAGCAAATACATTAATTTCCTCTAAAATGGACTAATGGTGGAGTAAAAGCAACTGGACATCAAGAGACATAAAGAAAGGAAGATGAGAGAGGAGGTGTGCAATGGAGTACTCACGAGGAGCGCCCTCCGCCATCTCTATAGCCGTGATCCCACAGGACCACAGATCGCTCTACAGGGAAAGCAGAACATCGTCTCGTCAGCTCATTCATTCAGCTCAGGGTTTAAACTGCTGAATGTTCCTGCAGAGCTTGATCTTCCCATGAGGGCCTGGGGCATGTGTGTGTGTGCAGGTTATTACCCTGTAGTCGTAAGTAGCATCCGGGTTTTCGTCACAGGCGATGACCTCCGGAGCCATCCAGTACGGTGTTCCAATGAAGGTGTTTCTGCGGCCGACGGTTCGATCCAGCTGAGCGCTGACGCCAAAGTCCACTGCAGACGAGACCCAGAGAGCCAACGTCAGCTCACACACACCAACAACATGCATCATGCTTACATGGACTCAAGAAAACTTCATTCAGGCTTTATGGAGAAGGTGAGCGGGGAGAGAGTCGACGATCTGCTCTGCATAGGCGCCGCTTGGGTGAGATCTCATCATGGACAGCAACTTCACTAAAGGCGGGCGTACACGGTGCGTTTTTTGCTGTTTTACGAGCTCGCATATGATCGCGTGGAAATCGGTGATGCTCACATGGTTGCGGCTCGCAGCGTGTGAGAGGAATTACGAGCCGAGCACGTTACGAGCACCTCCCGATCATTTTTAGACATGTTTAAAAAATTCGGGGAGTCGGCCCGATCTTCACAAGCATATAGGCTGTCCCCTGCCAAATCATACACAACCACGTCACAGGCTAGATCGATGGGGCTGTAGCTCAGTGGCAGCAACCATACAGCGTGCACATACACTGTCACACACACACACACACACACACTTCTCTCTCTCTCTCTCTATTTATGTTGTTTATGTTGAAAGGAATGGCTACTGTTCTGTTTTTCAACAAATCATTTGCACACATATTTCTGTCATTTTTCTATCTGAAGCTAATGGTGGAGATGCTTGCAACATTGAAAGCTCCGGTCTCTGTGTTTAGTGCGAAAGCGCTAGAATAAAATTCGTGCAGGACAGTCGTGCCATGCAGCATCACTCTCATGCTGAAAGAACACCAAAAGTGTGTCTGATTACATTAGAAAGTAAACTGAAGCATTTAGTCATAGTTGTACATTAATTATGTAGCTTTAGCCAGAATCTGCACAACCTAAATTTACTGTTGGGAGCTGCTTCTGCCCTCCAGAATGTGTAAAATAAAAAATCCAAAAGTGAATTATTTAATATTTTGCATAATTTTCACACAGATACAGTTTCTTCATTCAGCCGGTTTTACTGTATTAGCGCTGGTTGGACACTAGGTGGTGCTGTGGGTGATTTTCACAGTAACGGATGATTCTAAACTTTAATGAAATGAAATGAGGCATTTCTATATTTAAAATATTTAAATATATTTTATTTTATAAATTATATCATATAACAACAAAATGAAGCTGAAAAAATTTTAAGGAAATTAACCGACTAATGCACACACTTAAAGGATCATTTTAACTATGACCAACCGTGTGTGTTAAATGAGTGAAAGGAGTGATCTAAAACAACATCTAAAAATAATACTTGATGTTGTCAGATTTACCTGAGTGAAAACAGAAAACAAATAAAACGAGCAAGTGTTTGTTTTTTCCTGATGATGTTGTTCAAGAAAGGATATTCTCATGAGTCTGAGAAAACTCTTCCATAAAAGGCTTGTCTACCGCATGCATCAAACCGCGAGGACTGGAGATGTGACAGTATTCGGGGTATGTGTAGAGAAAGCAGAGAATCAGTAGAGATCTGACCTAGTTTGACCTCTGCGTTCTCAGTCAGCAGCACATTCTGGCCCTTGATGTCTCTGTGGATGACGTGATGAGCGTGCAGGTGGGCCAACCCCTGATGAAGAGAAGAGAAGAGGCAATGAGAGGAGGAGAGGAGGAGAGGAGGAGGAGAGGAGAGGAGGGGAGAAGAGAAGAGAGGAAGGGAGGGGAGAGGAAGGGAGAGGAGAGGAGAGGAGAGGAAGGGAGAGGAGAGGAGGAGAGAGGAGGGGAGAGGAGAGGAGGATAGGAGAGAGGAGAGGCGATGAGAGGAGAGGAGAAAAGAGGAAGGGAGAGGAGAGGAGGGGAAGGGAGAGGAGGAGAGGACGAGGAGAGGAGAGGAAGGGAGAGGAGAGGCGATGAGAGGAGAGGAGAGATGGGGGGGAAGGGAGAGGAGGGGGGGAAAGGGATAGGAGGGCAGGGGAGGGGAGAGGAGAGGAGAGGAGAGGAGGAGAGGAGAGGAGAGAGGAGGGGAGAGAACTCAGGAGAGGAGAGGAAGGGAGAGGAGAGGAGAGGAGAGGAGAGGAGAGGAGAGGAGGAGAGGAGAGGAAGGGAGAGGAGAGGAGAGGAGAGGAGAGGAGGAGAGGAGAGAGGAGGGGAGAGAACTCAGGAGAGGAGAGGAAGGGAGAGGAGAGGAGAGGAGAGGAGAGGAGAGGAAGGGAGAGGAGAGGAGAGGAGAGAGGAGGGGAGAGGAGGAGAGGAGAGGAGAGAGGAGGGGAGAGAACTCAGGAGAGGAGAGGAGAGGAAGGGAGAGGAGAGGAGAGGAGAGGAGAGGAGAGGAGAGGAAGGGAGAGGAGAGGAGGAGAGAGGAGAGGAAGGGAGAGGAGAGGAGAGGAGAGGAGGAGAGAGGAGAGGAAGGGAGAGGAGAGGAGGAGAGAGGAGGGGAGAGGAGAGGAAGGGAGAGGAGAGGAGAGGAGAGGAGAGGAGAGGAGAGGAGGAGAGAGGAGAGGAAGGGAGAGGAGAGGAGAGGAGAGGAGGAGAGAGGAGAGGAAGGGAGAGGAGAGGAGAGGAGAGGAGAGGAGAGGAGAGGAGGAGAGAGGAGAGGAAGGGAGAGGAGAGGAGGAGAGAGGAGAGGAGAGGAGAGGAGAGGAGAGGAGGAGAGAGGAGAGGAAGGGAGAGGAGAGGAGGAGAGAGGAGAGGAGAGGAGAGGAGAGGAGAGAGGAGGGGAGAGAACTCAGGAGAGGAGAGGAAGGGAGAGGAGAGGAGAGGAGAGGAGAGGAGAGGAGAGGAGAGGAAGGGAGAGGAGAGGAGAGGAGAGGAGAGGAGAGGAGAGGAGAGAAGGGAGAGGAGAGGAGAGGAGAGGAGAGGAGAGGAGAGGAGAGAACTCAGGAGAGGAGAGGAAGGGAGAGGAGAGGAGAGGAGGGGAGAGAACTCAGGAGAGGAGAGGAAGGGAGAGGAGAGGAGAGGAGAGGAGAGAACTCAGGAGAGGAGAGGAAAGGAGAGGAGAGGAGAGGAGGGAGAGAACTCAGGAGAGGAGAGGAAGGGAGAGGAGAGGAGAGGAGAGGAAGGAGAGGAGAGGAGAGGAGGAGAGAACTCAGGAGAGGAGAGGAAGGGAGAGGAGAGGAGAGGAGAGGAGAGGAGAGGAAGGGAGAGGAAGGGAGAGAGAGAGGAGAGGAGAGGAGAGGAAGGGGAGAGGAGGAGAGGAAGAGGAGAGGAGAGACGAGAGAAGGAAGGGAGAGGAGAGGAGGAGAGAGGAGAGGAGAGGAGAGGAGAGGAAGGGAGAGGAGAGGAGAGGAGGAGAGAGGAGAGGAAGGGAGAGGAGAGGAGAGGAGAGGAGAGGAGGAGAGAGGAGAGGAAGGGAGAGGAGAGGAGGAGAGAGGAGAGGAGAGGAGAGGAGAGGAGAGGAGGAGAGAGGAGAGGAGAGGAGGAGAGAGGAGAGGAGGGGAGAGGAGAGGAGAGGAGAGGAGGAGAGTGGAGAGGAGAGGAGAGGAGGAGAGAGGAGAGGAGAGGAGAGGAGAGGAGAGGGAGAGGAGAGGAGAGGAGGAGAGAGGAGAGGAGAGGAGAGGAGGAGAGAGGAGAGGAGGGGAGAGGAGAGGAGAGGAGAGGAGAGGAGGAGAGTGGAGAGGAGAGGAGATGAGAGGAGAGGAGAGGAGAGGAGAGGAGGAGAGAGGAGAGGAGAGGAGAGGAGGAGAGAGGAGAGGAGGGGAGAGGAGAGGAGAGGAGAGGAGAGGAGAGGAGGAGAGTGGAGAGGAGAGGAGAGGAGAGGAGAGGAGGGGAGAGGAGAGGAGAGGAGAGGAGAGGAGAGGAGAGGAGAGGAGGAGAGAGGAGAGGAGGAGAGAGGAGAGGAGAGGAGGAGAGAGGAGAGGAGGGGAGAGGAGAGGAGAGGAGAGGAGAGGAGGAGAGTGGAGAGGAGAGGAGAGGAGAGGAGGGGAGAGGAGAGGAGAGGAGAAGAGAGGAGAGGAGGGGAGAGGAGAGGAGAGGAGAGGAGGAGAGTGGAGAGGAGAGGAGAGGAGAGGAGAGGAGGGGAGAGGAGAGGAGAGGAGAGGAGAGGAGAGGAGAGGAGGAGAGTGGAGAGGAGAGGAGAGGAGAGGAGAGGAGGAGAGAGGAGAGGAGAGGAGAGGAGGAGAGAGGAGAGGAGAGGAGAGGAGAGGAGGAGAGAGGAGAGGAGAGGAGAGGAGGAGAGAGGAGAGGAGAGGAGAGGAGGAGAGAGGAGGGGAGAGGAGAGGAGAGGAGAGGAGAGGAGGAGAGTGGAGAGGAGAGGAGAGGAGAAGAGAGGAGAGGAGAGGAGGGGAGAGGAGAGGAGAGGAGAGGAGAGGAGGAGAGAGGAGAGGAGGAGAGAGGAGAGGAGAGGAGGAGAGAGGAGAGGAGGGAGAGGAGAGGAGAGGAGAGGAGAGGAGGAGAGTGGAGAGGAGAGGAGAGGAGAGGAGAGGAGGAGAGAGGAGAGGAGAGGAGGAGAGAGGAGAGGAGGGGAGAGGAGAGGAGAGGAGAGGAGGAGAGTGGAGAGGAGAGGAGAGGAGAGGAGAGGAGAGGAGAGGAGGAGAGTGGAGAGGAGAGGAGAGGAGAGGAGAGGAGAGGAGGAGAGAGGAGAGGAGGGGAGAGGAGAGGAGAGGAGAGGAGGAGAGTGGAGAGGAGAGGAGAGGAGAGGAGAGGAGAGGAGAGGAGGGGAGAGGAGGAGAGTGGAGAGGAGAGGAGAGGAGAGGAGAGGAGAGGAGAGGAGAGGAGAGGAGAGGAGAGGAGAGAACTCAATCAGCGGCTCCAAACACACAGATCCACTGTCATGTTAGTGTCAACATGCGCTTCATACCCTGAGAATTTCTCTGGAGATGTACGCGATCCAGTCTTCTTTCAGTGTGTTTCCTTTCGTGTTTTTCACAAGGTCTGTTATTGAGCCAGCTCCACAAAACTCCATCACTAGCTACACAAACAACAGACACAGATTTACTGCACATACATCATTTACTGATAACATCTCAGCAAACAGTGGCAAATAAAGAAACCTACTTTTAGCTTTTATTTGAACCCCTAGAGTAATAAAGCAGACTGTACATGTACTTGTCTCCAGACCTCTCGAGAACATCGAGACCTCAGAGTCTGGATCTGGATCTGTGCAGAGTGATTTCTGGGAACTGTCAGGTTCTTCTGTCATCACCAAAGGTAATGGGAATGAAGTCTCTAGGTTTAACTTTATCAAAGATGAATTTGGCATTTGTGTTAACATGTGAAGCAGCCATCTGCATTTTAAGACTTTATTTATGATGAAAAATATCTTAAAGGAGATTTTAATAATAACTGAACCCGTAGGAATCAAGTAAGAATCCACAAAGAATACACTAAGATCCAAGTGGCATTTTACTGGATAAACTAAAATTGATATCTTTACAATTGATTCCAAAAAATGACAGATTTAACCCTCTGGTACTGTACGCATATAGGTTAAAAATGACCGAAATGTTTTATTTAAATGAAATGATTATAATATTTTAGTTCGATAATGTTTTTAGGGGCCAAGCCCTGAAGGTGCTGTAGCCCCTATTGGAATTGTTACTTTTATTATTCTTCCCGAATGGGAGTCTATGGCAGCCCTGTGAACGGAACATGAGAAAATTATGAAAATTGGCACACTTGTAGTGATGGTAATGAATAGAATTCTGGCCAACTTTGGGGTCCCTAGGACCAACTCTATAACGTCACCACCAGTTAAAAAATTCACATTTGAAACGGTTATAACTTTTGAACAATTTGATCTAGAAAAATTATACTTAGTACAAAAGTACTAAAAAGTACAAAAGTACAGTATTCAGTTTTCACTACTCCCTTCAAATTTTGAAAATTGAATCAGATGATCTTTAGACCGAGCCACACAGAAAATACTAAACAGAATTTTTTGAATTCATCTCTGTTCAAAAGTTATGATGTCGTGAACTTAACGAGGTCAACCCGAAATTGGTTCAGAGGCTGTATCTCGGCCCAACTTTGATCAATGAAATGAAAATTGATAGGCTTTATTGAAACCATGACCTCAGGGTTCATGCCAAATTTAAGAACAGCGCCACCTACAGGTCATGAGATCTGAATCAGTGTCAACTGAGTGGGCAATCTGCTAAGCCACAGGCTCCGAAGCGTTCAGGTCGTGGGTTTGGATCCAGTATGGCACATGCCCAGACCGCAAGAGCTACTGTGGCCAGACACGGTGCAAGAGTTGCTTCCGTTTCAGATTTTGTGCCTTTCTAAGAATGATCTCATCTGAATACAAAATGCAGTGCATTTATGTACAAAATCTTAATTTTGAGTTGATTCTCTCTTGAACTATAGAACTTCGGCATCTGTGTGAACACATAGGTGAGAACAAGATGAGTGACAGGCACCTGGACCCAGAGATTGTGGTCTGATTCCTGTGTGGTACAACCTCATAAAATTGTGTCCTATGTTTTTACATTGTGATTACTTGTATGTGAACAACATGTGAGCAAGTATGTACTAATCTTTCTTCCTCTTGTATGTTTTTGGTTTATTCTGTTTATTCTCATCTGAACTTCTGTTCGTTTTGAGTTCATTCTAACCTGCAATTCTGAACCTTGATCGATTGATTTTTTTTGATATCCTTCATCTTTGAGCTTTCAGTCATGTGTTTGTGCACACTACCAAACGCTTCCACTATGTGTGTGAGAGTGTGTGTATACAGCGTTTCTCTTGAGTATGAGCGCGTTTGTGTGTGTGTGTGTGTGTGTGTGTGTGTGAGAGAGAGTGCGTGTATACAGCGTTTCTCTCAAGTATGAGCGTGTGTGTGTGTGTGTGTGTATGCATGCAGTGTTTCTCGAGTATGAGTGTGTGTGTGTGTGTGTGTGTGTGTGTGTGTGTGTGTGTGTGTGTGTGTGTGAGAGAGCGTCACTAACCCACAGCTGGTCGTCGTGTCCTGGAGGACTCTTCTTAATGAACGCGCCGTAATACGTGGCAATGTTTCTGTGATGAGAGTATTTCTTCAGCATGTTAATCTCCAGCTTAATCTCCTCTTCTTCATCCTGAACACACACACGGGAAGCTTCATGAATACAGTTGTGTAGTAATTTTCAGTGTCTATATGGTTTTTTAAATGACAATTGATAAAACTTGGTTGGTGTGAATCAATGCGACAAGAAATAAACCCCAATCGTCTCACACGATTCGCTAATATAGAAAGCTATGAAGGGTTCCGCAAGGTTTCTTTATTTTTAAATAAATTCATATGTTCTATAATGAAAATAATATAGACAGATTTTCTCGATAATAAATAACCATAACTGAGCAAAAAAAAAAAAAAAAACACAGATCATGAGACATTTCTCAAACTATATTCTGAAGGCAGTCAGTCACGGCGAGTAAATGAGGACAGAAAGCTGATGTGCGTGTGTGTGTGTGTGTGTGTGTGTGTGTGTGTGTGTGTCGTGATGAACGAGATAACTGAGCCTTACAGACGTCAGCGTACGCCACTGTTATACTGACAAACATCACAAGCACAAATCTCTGCTCTTATGAATTATGAATAATCCTACATGAATAATGAATAATATTAATCATATGTTTGCTAGGAATGGCTAGGAATGGGGTAATTGAATGATTTGTTCATATAATGATCTAGTATGTTTTCAACACTGTAGTGATTACAGACCAAATCCCTCTACACTTTTGACAACATTTAATCCAGGAGTAAAAAGTTTTATTTTTGACACTTGGCAAATAACACTAGTATAACTATTATAATAGAATAATAACACTTTATCAATGTAGTGAGTTTTGTGCAGACTCTCATTTCACAAAATGTATACATCTGGAAAGACATGAAAAACTAGCAAAAGAACAAAGTATTCACTGCATTGTCATCTTGCAACAAATACAAATATGGTAGGTTGGTTTCTCTTCTCACAAACTAGCGATGAAAAAACTGCTTGGCTTCTTAGAAAGCAAAATAATCTGAGCTCGATTAAAGGACCAAACGCTACGCTAGCTCTACCCTTCCTCTTGCTATTAGACTGTACAATGAAAAGGCGGCAGGCACTTGGGATGTGTTGTTATTGTACTCCCGAGCATGTTTTCTCTATTTGGATTTTTTATATATGTTTTTATGCTTTTATGGGTAGTTTTACTTTCTGATGTACTTAATGCATTAATTCAATCGTAAAATTGCTAAGCAGAAAAGTAAATAAACTTCAACTTTGCATATCAAACCAGGCTGACTCCTTTCTTGTGGTCTAATATATTGTGTTCAAACTTACTTCAGTCACGTCCATGACTTTGATGGCTGCAAGCTGTCCGGTTTTGACATGTCGACCCTGAAGGGAAACACAGAGGAAATTAGTAAGATGCAGCAACGATTGTCAGACGAAACACAAAACAATGTGGTGTGTATGTTCATGCACTTCAATAGCACTGTAAACAACTAAATTTCTGCCACAACAGGCTAAAATTGGTGGACAAAAATCTGCACCGGAAGTCACTAACTCCTCTCTTGTAGGAGCTGAAGTCTATCAGAGTCACTAACTCCTCTCTGGTTGGAGCTGAAGTCTATCGGAGTCACTAACTCCTCTCTGGTTGGAGCTGAAGTCTATCGGAGTCACTAACTCCTCTCTTGTAGGAGCTGAAGTCTATCAGTCATTAACTCCTCTCTGGTAGGAGCTGAAGTCTATCAGAGTCACTAACTCCTCTCTGGTTGGAGCTGAAGTCTATCAGAGTCACTAACTCCTCTCTGGTAGGAGCTGAAGTCTATCGGAGTCACTAACTCCTCTCTGGTAGCTGAAGTCTATCAGAGTCACTAACTCCTCTCTGGTTGGAGCTGAAGTCTTTCAGAGTCACTAACTCCTCTCTGGTAGGAGCTGAAGTCTATCGGAGTCACTAACTCCTCTCTGGTTGGAGCTGAAGTCTATCGGAGTCACTAACTCCTCTCTGGTTGGAGCTGAAGTCTTTCAGAGTCACTAACTCCTCTCTGGTTGGAGATGAAGTCTATCGGAGTCACTAACTCCTCTCTGGTAGGAGCTGAAGTCTATCAGTCATTAACTCCTCTCTGGTAGGAGCTGAAGTCTATCGGAGTCACTAACTCCTCTCTGGTAGGAGCTGAAGTCTATCAGAGTCACTAACTCCTCTCTGGTAGGAGCTGAAGTCTATCGGAGTCACTAACTCCTCTCTGGTTGGAGATGAAGTCTATCGGAGTCACTAACTCCTCTCTGGTAGGAGCTGAAGTCTATCAGTCATTAACTCCTCTCTGGTAGGAGCTGAAGTCTATCGGAGTCACTAACTCCTCTCTGGTAGGAGCTGAAGTCTATCGGAGTCACTAACTCCTCTCTGGTAGCTGAAGTCTATCAGAGTCACTAACTCCTCTCTGGTTGGAGCTGAAGTCTTTCAGAGTCACTAACTCCTCTCTGGTAGGAGCTGAAGTCTATCGGAGTCACTAACTCCTCTCTGGTTGGAGATGAAGTCTATCGGAGTCACTAACTCCTCTCTGGTAGGAGCTGAAGTCTATCGGAGTCACTAACTCCTCTCTGGTTGGAGATGAAGTCTATCGGAGTCACTAACTCCTCTCTGGTTGGAGATGAAGTCTATCGGAGTCACTAACTCCTCTCTGGTAGGAGCTGAAGTCTATCGGAGTCACTAACTCCTCTCTGGTTGGAGATGAAGTCTATCGGAGTCACTAACTCCTCTCTGGTAGGAGCTGAAGTCTATCGGAGTCACTAACTCCTCTCTGGTTGGAGCTGAAGTCTTTCAGAGTCACTAACTCCTCTCTGGTTGGAGCTGAAGTCTATCAGAGTCACTAACTCCTCTCTGGTTGGAGCTGAAGTCTATCAGTCATTAACTCCTCTCTGGTTGGAGCTGAAGTCTATCAGAGTCACTAACTCCTCTCTGTTAGGAGCTGAAGTCTATCAGTCATTAACTCCTCTCTGGTTGGAGCTGAAGTCTATCGGAGTCACTAACTCCTCTCTGGTAGGAGCTGAAGTCTATCGGAGTCACTAACTCCTCTCTGGTAGGAGCTGAAGTCTATCAGAGTCACTAACTCCTCTCTGGTTGGAGCTGAAGTCTATCAGAGTCACTAACTCCTCTCTGGTAGGAGCTGAAGTCTATCGGAGTCACTAACTCCTCTCTGGTTGGAGCTGAAGTCTATCAGAGTCACTAACTCCTCTCTGGTTGGAGCTGAAGTCTATCAGAGTCACTAACTCCTCTCTGGTTGGAGCTGAAGTCTATCAGTCATTAACTCCTCTCTGGTTGGAGCTGAAGTCTATCAGAGTCACTAACTCCTCTCTGTTAGGAGCTGAAGTCTATCAGTCATTAACTCCTCTCTGGTTGGAGCTGAAGTCTATCGGAGTCACTAACTCCTCTCTGGTAGGAGCTGAAGTCTATCGGAGTCACTAACTCCTCTCTGGTAGGAGCTGAAGTCTATCAGAGTCACTAACTCCTCTCTGGTTGGAGCTGAAGTCTATCAGAGTCACTAACTCCTCTCTGGTAGGAGCTGAAGTCTATCAGAGTCACTAACTCCTCTCTGGTTGGAGCTGAAGTCTATCAGAGTCACTAACTCCTCTCTGGTAGGAGCTGAAGTCTATCAGAGTCACTAACTCCTCTCTGGTTGGAGCTGAAGTCTATCAGAGTCACTAACTCCTCTCTGGTAGGAGCTGAAGTCTATCAGAGTCACTAACTCCTCTCTGGTAGGAGCTGAAGTCTATCAGAGTCACTAACTCCTCTCTGGTTGGAGCTGAAGTCTATCAGTCATTAACTCCTCTCTGGTTGGAGCTGAAGTCTATCAGAGTCACTAACTCCTCTCTGGTTGGAGCTGAAGTCTATCAGAGTCACTAACTCCTCTCTGGTTGGAGCTGAAGTCTATCAGTCATTAACTCCTCTCTGGTAGGAGCTGAAGTCTATCAGAGTCACTAACTCCTCTCTGGTAGGAGCTGAAGTCTATCGGAGTCACTAACTCCTCTCTGGTTGGAGCTGAAGTCTATCAGAGTCACTAACTCCTCTCTTGTACAGGGTATATGCAGGAATCTTGAAGTTAATTTTAATACCTTTTCAAGACTTTTTCAAGACCTTCTCAATATTTTTTAATACCTCACTGCCACTTCAAGCGTGGCCACGAATTAATAATACCTCAGCAGGATATACTAATTTCTTCCCTCGGTTTACTTACTATATTGTGGCTGAGGTATTCAAATTCGTGGCCACGAAACAATTCACCTGAATATTCACCAATTCACACAAAAAAAAAGGAATAAAAAGCTGTACGAGAATAGTCGGCCTTCACTGAAGAGCTATCTTCACAGGTAAGAAAAACAGTTTAATAATTATTATTAATTCGTGGCCACGAAATAATTCACCTGAATATTCACCAATTCACAAAAATAGGTCTTTAGCATTCACTTAATAGTATCAGACTGTTTTTGGCCACGTTGTAATTCGTTAAATCAAATTGAGGGAGGGAATTAGTTCAACGTGTCCACGATTTATTAAAACGAGGGAATAAATAAGTCGTCGTGGCAACTAATTATTTAGATCAGTGGACAGGGCGCAGGAACAAACAGAGAGAGAGAGAGCCCCGGCCGCGCGCGCGCACTCTCACCGCCTTCAAACAACACGAGCGTTGTATTGCTCTCTCTCCCTCGCGTATATCAACACAATAGTAAAAGGTCGGAAGACCGATTGTGTTTTATAGATTAGTAGTTTGTTCATATAAAGTGTTTGATTAGCAAATACATGTTAAGGAAATGCATAATACAAATTGTATGGGTTAATGTAACGGTAAACGGACTCTGCGGGTAAACTGTTGTGATTAAACTGCGCATGCGTGGGGTAAAACTGCTGGGGTGAAACTGTGGCTCTGCGGCTCTGCAGACAGATATTATTGCATTCTGTTCATGCGTTCACCAACCTTCTCTTAAAACATTTCGGTGCGTTGTAATACGCACTGGGAACGCCAGAGCGTACATTGTGCTTTTGAACTTCCGCCCGCCTGCCCGCTCTAGTCCACTCGGAGGCAATTTACGAACGTACCCACAATAGCCTAGTTTTTTATGTACCTGTTCGTTTTTTTAAAAAAAATGACTAAATTCACACACTTTTACGATGTTTTTGGGACTCAAACTGTTGGACAGCTAATTCAGAAAAAATACTTTCAAAATTTAAGACTTTATAAAGCCGTGATAAGACTTTTTAATACTTTTTAAGGGTCTTAACCCTTGTGCATCGTTTAAATTTACAACCTTTCGTTATGTTTGTGGCTGAAAACAGCCACTACTTTAAACTGCTGTAAAAATGTATCAGATAAATATTTTTTTCAAATTTTTTTGCATAAATCTATTAATCAGCCTCAGTCCTGCTCAAAAATACTAAATGTTTAAAAAAAAATCAGGATTTTAACTCTTTAATTGCCAAATTCGTAAATGATGTCACTGATTTGGGGAAAAAAAAAACACAAAATGACTAATTTTCAATATAAAATGTGATTGTGGACTGGATTTTTTTTTACCTTTTATCACAGTCTTGGACATGTCAAAGATCAGAAACAACATTAGTTTTGATGCATTGTTAGTTTTTGTGCAGCATCAGATTTTAACTTTTTCTCCCTCATTTACTGTTTGTGGCTGTTTTTGCCCCATTGACTTCCATTATAACCACATTTTTTGATTGCAAAGCCATGACACCATATAATCATGCATTTTTGATTGTTGGTGGTTTTCCCTGTTGGGAAGAGGTAAAATTTGTAATTTTTACTGTTGATAACCAGGTGGAACCATTAACCCTTTAGATAGGCCTGTGCAAAAAAAAGCTTAGTTTCTGGCTTTTACATGGAGTGTATATGGAGTATAATAGCATAATAAAGTGTGTGTGTGTGTGTGTGTGTGTGTGTGTGTGTGTGTGTGTGTGTGTGTGTGTGTGTGTGTGTGTGTGTGTGTGTGTGTGTGTGTGTACTCACCTTGATGCGTCTGAGAAAATCAAAATATGCACCTCAGCTCTCAGAACTACATGGAGTAAACAAAAACAAAGTAAGTGTATTTTTGCATCTGCTGCCTTTTGATGGTGAGAAATGCAGACTAAACAAATACAAAGCAAGTGGATTTAAACACTTGCATGCAAGCCTGCTGGTCATTTGATGGTGAGAAGAGCAGCAAGCAACATGAGAAAGGGCTTGACTTGTAGTGACGTTTCAGAGATGATTATGCAGCCTGACCCCTCCAGCGAGCTGCACGATGTATCGTCTTCTCCCTCTGACACCACAGACTCAGGAGAGTCAGATCCTGATTTGGATGTGGCACCCTCATCATCCTCTCTAGCTTCCACTGAAGGCGAGGAGGATTCGGAGGATCCTGGATATGGGTGGATTGGGAGAAATGGCGAAGTGTGGTTTTCAGTCAACTCCCTTTCTTCAGCCTGTCAGAGGCGTGACTCCAGGGCCGACGCGCTATGCCATCGCAAGGATCTAGAACATGAATTCTGTGTTCAACGGATTCGTTTTTTTACTGAGGAGATGATTGACCTCATTGTCAGCATGACCAACCTCCATGGGCGCCGCACAATGAGAAACGGGGTGGACTCCACAGATCTCCGTGCCTACATGGGGGCTACTGATTTTGGCCGGCGTCTACAGGTCCAGAGGGGAGTCCACACGTTGCCTGTGGGATCATCGCCTTCCCCTCCTATTTTTACTCCGTAAAAGACAGATTGAACACAGAATCCATGTTCTGGACGCTTGCGATGGCATAGCACGTCGGCCCTGGAGTCACGGGAGTTGGCAGGCTGAAGAAAGGGAGTTGTCTCCGCGTTGGTGGAAAACCACACTTCGCCATTTCTCCCAATCCACCCAGATCCAGGATCCTCCGAATCCTCCTCGCCTTCAGTGGAAGCTAGAGAGGATGATGAGGGTGCCACATCCAAATCAGGATCTGACTCTCCTGAGTCTGTGGTGTCAGAGGGAGAAGACGATACATCGTGCAGCTCGCTGGAGGGGTCAGGCTGCATAATCATCTCTGAAACTTCACTACAAGTCAAGCCCTTTCTCATGTTGCTTGCTGCTCTTCTCACCATCAAATGACCAGCAGGCTTGCATGCAAGTGTTTAAATCCACTTGCTTTGTATTTGTTTAGTCTGCATTTCTCACCATCAAAAGGCAGCAGATGCATAAATACACTTACTTTGTTTTTGTTTACTCCATGTAGTTCTGAGAGCTGAGGTGCATATTTTGATTTTCTCAGACGCATCAAGGTGAGTACACACACACACACACACACACACACACACACACACACACACACACACACACACACACACACACACACACACACACACTTTATTATGCTATTATACTCCATATACACTTCATATAACTCCATGTAAAAGCCAGAAACTAAGCTTTTTTTTGCACAGGCCTATCTAAAGGGTTAATGGTGCCACCTGGTTATCAACAGTAAAAATTACAAATTTTACCTCTTCCCAACAGGGAAAACCACCAACAATCAAAAATGCATAATTATATGGTGTCATGACTTTGCAATCAAAAAATGTGGTTATAATGGAAGTCAATGGGGCAAAAACAGCCACGAACAGTAAATGAGGGAGAAAAAGTTAAAATCTGATGCTGCACAAAAACTAACAATGCATCAAAACTAATGTTGTTTCTGATCTTTGACATGTCCAAGACTGTGATAAAAGGTTAAAAAAAATCCTGTCCACAATCACATTTTATATTGAAAATTAGTCATTTTGTGTGTGTTTTTTCCCAAATCAGTGACATCATTTACGAATTTGGCAATTAAAGAGTTAAAATCCTGAATTTTTTTTACACATTTAGTATTTTTGAGCAGGACGGAGGTTGATTAATAGATTTATGCAAAAAAAATTGAAAAAAATATTTATCTGATATATTTTTACAGCAGTTTAAAGTAGTGGCTGTTTTCAGCCACAAACATAACGAAAGGGTAGTAAATTTGCCCACAGTGTACTGTTGAGTTTTTGAAAAATTTCAAAGCATTTTCCCAAAATATGTGTCAAAATAAGATTTGTCACCAAAAATCATTCCATTTGCTGAAACACAGAGAAAGTTATGGCCAAATTTAGACTAAAAAATACCCCATAGTGGATGAAAACATCCCCAACAGCACATAAGGGTTAATTTTCCCAAAATTGATTTATCACCTTTTAATACTTTTCAAGACCCCGCGGATACCCTGTTGTAGGAGCTGAAGTCTATCAGTCATTAACTCCTCTCTGGTTGGAGCTGAAGTCTATCAGAGTCACTAACTCCTCTCTTGTAGGAGCTGAAGTCTATCAGTCATTAACTCCTCTCTGGTTGGAGCTGAAGTCTATCGGAGTCACTAACTCCTCTCTGGTAGGAGCTGAAGTCTATCGGAGTCACTAACTCCTCTCTGGTTGGAGCTGAAGTCTATCAGAGTCACTAACTCCTCTCTGGTTGGAGCTGAAGTCTATCAGAGTCACTAACTCCTCTCTGGTTGGAGCTGAAGTCTATCAGAGTCACTAACTCCTCTCTGGTTGGAGCTGAAGTCTATCGGAGTCACTAACTCCTCTCTGGTAGGAGCTGAAGTCTATCAGAGTCACTAACTCCTCTCTGGTTGGAGCTGAAGTCTTTCAGAGTCACTAACTCCTCTCTGGTAGGAGCTGAAGTCTATCAGAGTCACTAACTCCTCTCTGGTAGGAGCTGAAGTCTATCGGAGTCACTAACTCCTCTCTGGTAGGAGCTGAAGTCTATCAGAGTCACTAACTCCTCTCTGGTTGGAGCTGAAGTCTTTCAGAGTCACTAACTCCTCTCTGGTAGGAGCTGAAGTCTATCGGAGTCACTAACTCCTCTCTGGTTGGAGCTGAAGTCTATCGGAGTCACTAACTCCTCTCTGGTAGGAGCTGAAGTCTATCAGAGTCACTAACTCCTCTCTGGTTGGAGCTGAAGTCTATCGGAGTCACTAACTCCTCTCTGGTAGGAGCTGAAGTCTATCAGAGTCACTAACTCCTCTCTGGTAGGAGCTGAAGTCTATCGGAGTCACTAACTCCTCTCTGGTAGGAGCTGAAGTCTATCAGAGTCACTAACTCCTCTCTGGTAGGAGCTGAAGTCTATCAGAGTCACTAACTCCTCTCTGGTAGGAGCTGAAGTCTATCAGAGTCACTAACTCCTCTCTGGTAGGAGCTGAAGTCTATCAGAGTCACTAACTCCTCTCTGGTAGGAGCTGAAGTCTATCGGAGTCACTAATTCCTCTCTGGTAGGAGCTGAAGTCTATCAGAGTCACTAACTCCTCTCTGGTTGGAGCTGAAGTCTTTCAGAGTCACTAACTCCTCTCTGGTAGGAGCTGAAGTCTATCGGAGTCACTAACTCCTCTCTGGTTGGAGCTGAAGTCTATCGGAGTCACTAACTCCTCTCTGGTAGGAGCTGAAGTCTATCGGAGTCACTAACTCCTCTCTGGTTGGAGCTGAAGTCTATCAGAGTCACTAACTCCTCTCTGGTAGGAGCTGAAGTCTATCAGAGTCACTAACTCCTCTCTGGTAGGAGCTGAAGTCTATC
Source organism: Vimba vimba (assembly GCA_022828995.1). NCBI lineage: Eukaryota > Metazoa > Chordata > Actinopteri > Cypriniformes > Leuciscidae > Vimba > Vimba vimba. The sequence continues at coordinate 45,051,830 of CM040823.1, read as the reverse complement.
GGAGTCACTAACTCCTCTCTGGTAGGAGCTGAAGTCTATCAGAGTCACTAACTCCTCTCTGGTTGGAGCTGAAGTCTATCGGAGTCACTAACTCCTCTCTGGTAGGAGCTGAAGTCTATCAGTCATTAACTCCTCTCTGGTAGGAGCTGAAGTCTATCAGAGTCACTAACTCCTCTCTGGTAGGAGCTGAAGTCTATCGGAGTCACTAACTCCTCTCTGGTAGGAGCTGAAGTCTATCGGAGTCACTAACTCCTCTCTGGTAGGAGCTGAAGTCTATCGGAGTCACTAACTCCTCTCTGGTAGGAGCTGAAGTCTATCGGAGTCACTAACTCCTCTCTGGTAGGAGCTGAAGTCTATCAGTCATTAACTCCTCTCTGGTAGGAGCTGAAGTCTATCAGAGTCACTAACTCCTCTCTGGTAGGAGCTGAAGTCTATCGGAGTCACTAACTCCTCTCTGGTAGGAGCTGAAGTCTATCGGAGTCACTAACTCCTCTCTGGTAGGAGCTGAAGTCTATAATACCTAAAATAATGGCACCCCCCATTGTCCAAAGAATGTATGAAACGATATGGATTTATTAAACAACGTAAATCTTTCATGGGTTTACTACTACATATTTCAGTAAGAGACATCATTTACACTATAGTCTTAATACCCGGAGTTCCTTTTTTAAACCCGGAGCGTCCCGGTACCAGCCGACGGGGCACCAGAGTCAGAGTTCTGTAACTTCCTCACCACTTGCTTGATCAATGACAAATAGTGTCATTTTAAAGCTTAGAAACTTGGCTTTACAGTGAATACAGAAAATAACCAATTCTCAACAAGTGCTTTTAAATTTGCTGAAATATTGCATGTGTGCAATTTTCATACTGGAAAAAAATACAGCTTTACTTGAAAATGTGATCTTTAAAAGCATCATGCATAACAGATCATCTTGTGTCATACATCGTTGAAATGGTCTCAACTAGCAGAATACAAAAAGCATATTTGTTTCAGTTTGTGACCCAACTAGACCAAGTATTTGTATGAAAGATCGCTGCCAATGCACATGACAACAGTACACAGATGAGGCTTTTGCGTTACATTTTGCTATATAACTTTGCTAAACATTAGTAAACCAAAGCAAATCACACATCTTTATCTAGAGCAGGTTGTCTCGATTCCAACGAGCATAAACACAACATGAAACGTAGATCCCGAGAAAATCCTCACGGAGAGACTAGAAGTGACCACTAAATGGCTTCAGGCAATCATGACGCAGCGTCATCTGAAGTTCAACCAATGGAAACTGGATCTCAGGTGATGTGGGTACAGTGGGCAGGGACGATGTGTAGAGATTATCATCATTGCTGATTTGAATAACTTATTTGAGACCAATTATTCTCCTCTAATTCAAACAGAATTAGTGTGTGTGTGTGTGTGTGTGTGTGTGTGTGTGTGTGTGTGTGTGTGTGTGTGTGTGTGTGTGCTCTTTGATACCAATCTTTCATTTGAAAGTCACGTGTCTAGTATCTGCAAAACTGCATTTTTCCATCTTAAAAATATATCTAAATTACGCCATATGCTCTCATTGACAAATGTGGAACAATTAGTTCATGCGTTCATGACCTCAAGGCTAGATTATTGTAATCCTCTACTGGGTGGTTGCCCTGCACGCTTAATAAACAAACTACAGCTGGTCCAAAACGCAGCAGCTCGAGTTCTTACCAGAACCAGGAAGTATGACCATATTAGCCTGGTTCTGTCAACACTGCATTGGCTCCCTATTAAACATCGCATACATTTTAAAATATTGCTGATCACTTACAAAGCACTAAATGGTTTAGCTCCGCAGTACTTGAGCGAGCTCTTAACGCATTATAGTCCTTCACGTCTATTGCGATCTCAAAATTCCGGCCAGTTGATTATACCTAGAATATCTAAATCGACTGCTGGCGGCAGATCCTTCTCCTATTTAGCGCCAAAACTTTGGAACAGTCTTCCTAACATTGTCCGGGAAGCAGACACACTCTGTCAGTTCAAAGCTAGACTAAAAACACATTTCTTTGGCCTAGCATTCACATAATACATTATAGACTTCTATAATTCAATGTTAGGCTGCATAGATCAGGTCAGCCGGAACCGGGAACACTTCCCATAAATCCTGATGTACTTGTTACATCATAAGAAGAATGGCGTCTACGCTAATATTAGTCTCTCTAGTCTCTCCTCTGTGAAGGCCTCCCTCCCCTCCCTTTACCTCTCTACAGATAAAGCGTTGTCGGGATAATTCCGGTTCGCGTGGCTACGCTGAAGCGATAAAAAATTCTGTATTATAAATTTTAAGGCCAGACAAGTAGTATGTTGAGGGTTGATTTGTAGGGAAGGACTACACGCCTGGTCACATATATTCAAACGCACATACCTATAGACTGAACTCGTAATACGCATGTGCACGCCATCAGCGTTCTCACGGGTTTGCGTTTTTGAAAGTTTGCGCAGAGAGAACTTAAGAGTTTTCTGTTAGAACGGTGTCGTGTTAGCGGCCCCTAAGTTAATAACTAATGATCGTTGCGATGGAAGTGAATCAATCAAACTAACTTTAGCTGGACAATAACTTTATTCTAGAGCTGCTGTAAAGCCTAAACACTTTACTTTAATTTCCTATTATCACTGTAAAGCTGCTTTGAACAATCTACATTGTTAAAAGCGCTATATAAATGAAGATGACTTGACTTGACCATTGAATGTTCTCTAAATGCTCTATTCTCCGTTTTAAATGTAAGAGACACAAGAGGTGTTCTGAAAAATACCTGGTAAACGGTTCATTTCATCCCCTTTTTATCTGCTGATCCATATACCTGAAAACGTTGACGCTCTTTATTCATAATTCTTTTAAATCTGGGTAAAAAATGTATTCTACTGAGGTGGTCTGCACGGTTCCCATGTGGATACCTCAGTTATCGGCCTTTCTTCCTTTGGAGAAACTAACTTATGATCTATGATCTCAATCTGTGAGATTAGACTGTGGAAACAGTGTGTAGACTGTGTTGATTTTTGTTGTTTCAGCACTTTGGGTTTGTTTGTTTGTTTGTTTGTTTGTTTATTGATGTTATTGTATATGTCTGGATATCTGAAAATCAACACACACACACACACACACACACACAAAAAAAAAACACTTTAAAAGAATTTGCAGTTTGACAGAATTGTGCAGACTTGTTAATTAAACAGCCCATCGTCAATTTTTCTAACTGGTCTTTTCTGCACATTATCTGTACATCTTAATGCCTATTTGGCTTTGTAAGTTTTGGCTGTAAATACTTTGTTCCCTTTATTATGTTTAATGAGCAGTATCAGGTTAAACAAAACTTGAACTGAACTGAGTTTAATGACATCTGCGAAATTGTTTTCATAATAGATCAATTTTTACAACATTAACAGTTATTTTCCTGTTTATTACTGTGAAGCTGCTTTGAAACCATCTGTATTGTATAAAGCGCTATTGAAATAAAGCGGCCTTGTCTTAATGACGATAGATTCATCTTTGAAAACTAATCCTGTTAAACAAAAGCATTGAGTCACCTAAAAACTGAAGGCAAATTCCATATTTCCTCATAAGACTCATGTTTGCTCTTCTGACCCCGTGTGTGTCGGTTTGTGACGTGTTATTCTACCATCGCCAATCGGACCAGGAACTCTTCATACTTCTCTGATTCTGCTAATGTTTATGCACTGAATCATATTTCCTGTTTTTCTAGTCAAATCTGCATTCTCATATAGTTAAGGAGGGGTATAGGCAATTTCGGAGAGGCTAGCAATAGCAAGCTAGCTTTGAAAGCATGAGATCCCACCGGACCGAGACTTCCACAGAAGACATATGTGATTTTTTTTATATATATTTAGACCACTTCTATTAGTGCTATTAGAATGTGAAAAGAGTTTCAGTTGTCTACCTTTTTAAAGGGGTCAGGAAGTGGATTTTTTAAATATTTTATAATGTTTCCTGAGACTTATGAAAGGTGGAAAGGCTCTGAACCCACTGTAGTGCTGCTGGACTTCCAGCAGGTTATACGGGTCGCTTTCTGTCTTTTCTGAGAGTTTCTCCACACGTTTATCAAGCAGGTATTTCATAAAACATCTGCCAGCCGTGAGAACACAAGCTTCCATCTACCACAACTGATGTGCATTTATCAATGTTTGTGTGTCAATAAAGCCTAAATTAACTCTGCTCATCAGATCAAGTGATCGTGTCTCTTAAGAAGACTTGGATTAAACCGATTACTTTGTCCTTATGAACTTTGAAACTTGACAATTTTAGTTACATGTACTTTCAAATGGAGGAACAAAAATGATGTCTTATGGGTTTGGAACGACATGCGGGCAAATTGAACTGTCCTTTTAAAGCCCTTAAACACCCACTTGAAAAGAGAGTAAGAAGACACTCTCAACCCGTCCTCACCTGTGAAAAACTGCATGATTATAGACACCAAACCGTCATGCTTTCCTTCAGAAACATTTACCCTCAATATACAGACATAAAGGGCATGAGGACTGTCTCCCCAGCACAGGACTTTGATTGGGATAACCGATGAGAACGGGCTGGTTGTAAACATGGAGAAGCTTCAGCACACTGACCTCTGAGCACAAGGGTCGCAGACAACAGATCTAATGATAAATGCATTTAAATCTAAACCGTGGCTTTGATGATCAGGGTTGATTGTGATATTCTTGTGTTGGCTAGTAGAAGTAACTCAAAATGGCCGGTGATTGAAAAGCTTCATTCCAAACCCTGATGCCGTTTCTTGTGAACATGCGAGAGTAAGAGATTCCCTCAGCCCTCGAGGTCAGTGAGATGCTTCTCTATCTTTCAGTGCTCTTTAAATCTGCATGGACACACGAGACACGTCCCTCGGCAGAGACCAACAGCCACGTTCTCTTAGAGAAACTTCAGCATGATGGTTCAGACCCCTGGAATAAGTGTTTTCCTCGAATATTAGCACTGAATAACAGAGCTAGCGTGCAGAGATTGAGACCTGAGGATGACCAGGAGAATCAGAGAAGATGGTTTTCTCACACACTCATCAGAGCTTCTCCACTGAACGTGTCAGAGTTGTGTTTGAGTGCATGTGTGTGTGTGTGTGTGTGAACATGAGCATGAGTCTGCCTGGTTACACACTGCCTCAGCCAATCAGAGACGCGCGCTGAGGTCACATGCTCAGAGTTCTCTGGGGCTTGGCAATCATATGATAATAAATGAACAAATCTGTTTTTATGCGATGGAAACACACATGCACGCGCACAGATCACATTATATTCCTTTATGATCAAAAAGATTTGTGAAGTGATATTAAATTAAGGAATTTCTTAACTCCAGCCACTTTAAACACGCTATTCTCCTAAAGAGTATCAAATAACCATGTGAAGTGTGGCGAGGGAGAGCAGGTCCACAGCAAACACACAACATGATGAACCTCAGACTCACACTGGGCAAACGTGTGTGTGTGGTTATTTCACAGGTTTCAGTGTGTCAGCGACACCAGAAGCTCTGATGCGTGTCTGAGGCGGCTCCGGTCATGTGACACGCAAAGCTGGCGTCTCATTGGCCCACGCAAAGAAAAACAATCGACACGCACTGAAGAAAAGAAAACACAAGGGTTTTGTGGGAGGGCAGATGTTCATTCCTGATATCAACGGCCACACAAGAATCCATTGTTTCTGCTGGCTGAACACTCACTCTGACAGCATGTCATATATATACTGACGTGAACAAATGATGAAGCAAACCTTCACAACTTACTTTATCTGAGAAAACATACAGACAGGAATTTAAAGAGATCGTTCACCCAAAAAACATCATTCTGTCACTTATCTCTTATGTCACTCCAAACCTCAACGACTTTCCTTCTGTAGGACACACACACACACACACACACAAATAGCCTTTATTTCGAGAAATGTCTTTTTTGCACATCCAATGGAAGTCACTGTTGGGTTACTAACATTCTTTAAAATATCTTCTGTGTTCCACAGGAGGAAATACACCGGTTTGGAACAACAATTTTCATATCTGGGTGAACTTTCCCTTTAAGATGTAAGAGCGCTAGAGCGAGAGAGAGAGAGAGAGAGAAACTGAACTTTATTATATTTCAAATATTTCATCAAAATTACACTCCAATACAGAACCCTAAATTAACAAAAGTAAACAATTAAACCATTAAAAAGAAAAAAATATATCTACTTTAAAAATTTAAAGGGCCCCTATTATGGATTTTTGAAAATGACCTTTCATGGAGTGTGTAACACAGTGAATGAAAACATCCTGCAAAGTTTTAAATCTGAAAGTGCACCGTATATAAAGTTATTGTCTTTCAAAAGTAAGAGTCGACTCTGAGTCAATGAAATAAATTGTTTTTCAAACGAGTCATAAGCCGTTTCGTTGTGACGTCAAGACGAAACATTAGCATATTGCCCGCCCACTTATTGCGCGCGCAGACACCAGGGGAAACTCGAACCTCAGACCAGCAGCTGAACCCTGTGGACACTGGAGAGCATCATGTCCAGGAGATGCTGTGCTCTATAATGTGAAGGTAAAGCCAGTGTTTTTCACTGCCCAAGGACGAGCATGTGGAGAATCAGAGGTTAAAGCTCATCTTTACCACGGTATCACAGCAGTATAATCCTAAACTTTTGCTGTGTTCCCTTTATTTCACTGACGACTGCTTCTCAAATCTCAGAGTTCAATGCAGGATTCACAAACCGCTTGCTCTTGAAAGATGGTGTTCAAAATACTTAGTTTTGAGTTTTATATTGTGTCGGTCTCCTGCTAACTGGCTAACTCACGTTATCACTGTCTTACTGAAATACTTCTGCTAATCAGCTGTGGGCCACGATTACCTATAACTGTGTCTATTAATGCAGATCGTCTGTCGTTCTCACTACTTTGAGGAAATATTTGTTTTGCCAACGTTTATGTTACATCAGATCATTCACGCTAGAGCTCGGCTAATGTATATTGTGTACATGCACTGTTATTGATACAGTTTCCACGTGTTCACCGCAATATATTACAAAAATACTCTGTAAATAAATTAGTAAAATAATTGGTTTGTTGATGGACATGCACGTGTTAATGCTGATGCTGAGGAATTACAGTTGCAACATCTCATAATGTCCCTCAAACTGAGTAGAGTATCACTGAGAAACACTGAGTCCTGCTCGAGTCGTCCTGATGGAGGTTCACTGAGAAACACTGAATCGTGCTCGAGTCGTCCTGATGGAGGTTCGGGTTCACTGAGAGACACTGAGTCCTGCTCGAGTCGTCCTGATGGAGGTTCGGGTTCACTGAGAGACACTGAGTCCTGCTCGAGTCGTCCTGATGGAGGTTCGGGTTCACTGAGAAACACTGAGTCCTGCTCGAGTCGTCCTGATGGAGGTTCGGGTTCACTGAGAGACACTGAGTCCTGCTCGAGTCGTCCTGATGGAGGTTCGGGTTCACTGAGAGACACTGAGTCCTGCTCGAGTCGTCCTGATGGAGGTTCGGGTTCACTGAGAGACACTGAGTCCCGCTCGAGTCGTCCTGATGGAGGTTCGGGTTCACTGAGAAACACTGAATCGTGCTCGAGTCGTCCTGATGGAGGTTCGGGTTCACTGAGAGACACTGAGTCCTGCTCGAGTCGTCCTGATGGAGGTTCGGGTTCACTGAGAGACACTGAGTCCTGCTCGAGTCGTCCTGATGGAGGTTCGGGTTCACTGAGAAACACTGAGTCCTGCTCGAGTCGTCCTGATGGAGGTTCGGGTTCACTGAGAGACACTGAGTCCTGCTCGAGTCGTCCTGATGGAGGTTCGGGTTCACTGAGAAACACTGAGTCCTGCTCGAGTCGTCCTGATGGAGGTTCGGGTTCACTGAGAGACACTGAGTCCTGCTCGAGTCGTCCTGATGGAGGTTCGGGTTCACTGAGAGACACTGAGTCCTGCTCGAGTCGTCCTGATGGAGGTTCGGGTTGAATAACTAGTTCTTCCAGTGTTTCATCATCGGACTCGCGCTCGCATTGAAGGACACGCAGAGCTGACGTTGTTATGGCAATGGGCGGTGCTGTTTTCGACGCGCTGTACACGGCAGGCCAATCACAACAGACTGAGCTGTCTGGCCAATCACAGCAGAGAATATCACAGAAAGGCGGGATTTAGAGAGATTGATTCATTTGACGAGTCGTTTGAGAGTCATTGAAAATGTGGTGATGTGCAAATGTATATTATGAGAAAATTAAACAGTTTTTTGACCTTTGATGCATGTAAACATGTTGTAGGAGACTCCACAACAACATTAGGAAACTTTAAAATAGCATAATATAGGCCCTTTAAAATTAGCACTTCATCATCTCCAACTTCACACAAAACTCTTTCCACAGCCCAAATAATTGAAAATTCTAAAACATTATTAACCATTTTAAAATATGAAAACTCAATTTTAATACAAGCAGTAACCAACCCTTTCAGTCCCATCTCTACATCAACTGATCCAGTACCTAATATTTTATTCTTCCTAGGTTTCCATATAGCTATCTTTGCTGATCCTAACAAATAGTTTAATAAACACAATTTTTTCCATTCCTGGAAGTTGTACTAATGATCCACAGTGATCCACAGGCATTAGTCTCCACTGTAAATCTGCTGTATGTTTCTCTACAGGAGGCTTGTACAGAGATCTCCAGCAACCCCTTACCACATTTGGTTTTGGTCAAGTCTCATGGCTTTGTCATGTTTCCTGTTGTCATGTGATTCCCTGTTCTAGTCATGTGATCCCTTGTCTGATGTGTCATGTTGTCATTGGTTCATTGTTCACAGGTGTCTAACTGGGCTACTCAAACCACCTCCAATCTTGATCATTACAGAGGTCTTATTATACAACAACTTTATCCAGGAAATAATTTTTTTTCCAAACCCAAAAGCTTCTAAAACCTTAAAAAGATATGCCTGCGCAACACATTCAAAGGCTTTTTCCTGATCAATAGGTAAAAACCCAATATCCCAATTATTATCAGTCGAAACATCAATAACATCTCTTATTAAAAACGAATTATCCATAATGGTATGACCTGGAATACAATATGTTTGTTCCTTCTTCACCACAACATGTAAATAATTATTAAGCCAATTGGCTAAACATTCAGATATTATTTTATAATCTAAACACATTAACGATACTGGTCTCCAATTTTTCAACAATCCCAGATCTCCTTTTTTTTTGGAAGTAGGGATAACACAGCTCTTTGACAACTAGTTGGAAGTGTTCCTCTTTCAAAACATTCACAAATTACTTCATAAAAGTCTCTGCCTAAAATACTCCAGAAATGTTTGTAAAATTGTGCTGGCAGACCATTAATCCCTGGTACTCGACCTGTAGAGAAATGTTGTTGAACTGCTTCAGAAAGTTCGTGAAACGTAATCATCTAACCCTAACCCATCATAAGATGTAAGATGTAAGATGTAACACACACACACACACACTCTTCTGCTCTGTAAGTTCAGTCTTGACCAGATCCAGCTAAAGCTCACACACACACACACACACACACTTCTGCTCTGTAAGTTCAGTCTTGACCAGATCCAGCTAAAGCTCACACACACACACACACACACACTCTTCTGCTCTGTAAGTTCAGTCTTGACCAGATCCAGCTAAAGCTCACACACACACACACACACACACACACACACACACACACACACACACACACACACACTCTTCTGCTCTGTAAGTTCAGTCTTGACCAGATCCAGCTAAAGCTCATTATTATTGCCCCGTTAATATCAGACCCTGCTGTATGGGAAATAACAGTCTGACAGAAACATTTCTTCAAATGATTGATTTGAGCTGTTGATCTTTGTGGATCTATTACTCATTCAACCGGTGTTTTAGTGATTAATGTCAATGGGAATGTCCCACATTATAAGTGTGGAAACGACTGGAATGGTGTAGTCTCCACAATCTGCTGCTGAATTTCAGGCCCTGCTCATATTTCAACAGTGTGTTATTTCTTTAGATTACAGAAGCTTAAGTTGGACAGTGATGAGCTATTTCTGGCTAAATAAGACATACAGTATGAAATATCCCAGAATACATGCTGTTTGTCCCGGAGACGTCCCCGTTTGGTGGCAGTGCACTTCATTAGGATTACTCACGGTTCGGTTTGTATCACGGTTTTAGGGTCATGGTTTTGGTACGGTTCGGTATGTGCTGTGTTCAGGGAAAAAAGAATAAAAATAAAGATAATAAGAACAAATAATTACAGTAGAGCAAAGATACTAATAAAATAAACAGTGCTTTTCAGGTTTTTCAGGTAGGTCTAACATCTGTTTTCAGGCACAGAAATAATGAATAAAGTAATCAAATGTAAAATAACATTACATATTTGACTGTATAAATTAAAGATTACTCCTTATTAAAGTTAAAAGCTATTCAATCCAGAGCTGTGAGTGATTTCCTTGTCATTTATAGTTTGATTAACATTAAAAACACAAACAGCAGGAATATTAGGCTGCTGTCCCTTTAAGATATAATACACATATTCAGTACACTGGTACTGTACACATGCGTTGTCTTTCTCGACTGTATAAGATCACTCAAGGCATAACAGACTGTGTCTGCTAGGATACTCAACAAGACGGACATGAAGACAATTTTTGTGTGAATTTGTCCATTCAAGCACAAGACTTAGTGGAACTGTCTGTTTTAAACGTTGTTATTTTCAACAAATCAGATTATAGATGCGTCATCAGATGTGAGATGAACCGTGGGCGGAGAACGGTACGGTTCGATGCTTTACCGAGAACCGTTACACCTCTAATTCTCACAGTTTAACCCAGTATTACTCAGATTTACTGTTTTAAAGTTCACACGTGTGTGTTGTGGTGCTAAAGCCCTTCCTATGCAACACACTCCATTCCTGCGGTGTGTCGATTCAACGAAGCCACGACTACCAGCATCTGATCAGACTGCCAACAGTAGAGTCAGGGCTTTACACACACTCATTTTCACTCGTATAATGATGTATTTCAGAGATGATAGCTGGGGTCGCTCGTTGAATTAAACATCTGGATAATGAAGTCAGGGACAATGCTGTGTACGGTTTAAAACAGTATTGCTGCACACTTCCACAAACTCATGACACACAGAATAGGGCAGAGCAGGGTAGTGTACAGTACACTAACCCTAGTACACTAGCTTGATGATCACTGAATATAACTGATGATCACACTAGCGGTGGGAATCTCACGATCCGAGGCGAGCACGATCCAGAGGCTGCAGCGCGATGATAAAACGATTATCCACGCATGCAGGGCCGGCTTTGCCGACAGGCGACACAGGCGGCCGCCTGGGGCGCCATCTGCTGGACGGGGCGCAAAATTGCAGAATTAAAAAAAAAAGTTAATTAAATGTATGTATCGTATTATGAAAGCTGCGCACACGCTGTACAATTTTACTGTGCACTGTCCACACACTGCTTGTATTTGTCCATTTCTTTTACTAGATTATACAATCTTAAAAAACGACTGAGTCACTCTGACAGCTGTCAAACTCACGCGCGTTGCTCAGCAACCGGGAGTGGCGCGAAAACATCTGACAGCTGGTTTTAGCGCTTTAAATGATGGGGTAAAAGTCCCTCAAGAAAGAAACAAGTTGCTGAAACCAATCTTTAATGCTAAAAAGTTTACATCTATTCAAAATAATCCTTGAAAGATTTCTCCTTTAAGGCCATTCCTGTTTGGAATATGTGATTGTGTATTGTCAACAATAAGCAGAAACATTTTGCATTTCCATTTTGTAGTGTGGATCATTCATTTCAACATTTATCCTCATTCTCATGTTTAAGAATCTGTTATCTTGACAAATAATTTATGCTGTATACTGCCCACTGACATGCTTTTAAAGCTATTGTTATCAAAAAATGTTGGCCTTCAAACACCTTAAAATGCACATATGTAGGTCCGAGAAATCAAAATTTTCTCGGGGGAGCATGCCCCCGAACCCCCCTAAATACCTCACATTTTAATGTGTGTGTCTGTGTGGTAATATGGACTGGTGTGGCTACAGTGCCAGGACTGAATTTTTTAACCAGTCTGGCCCCTGCATATAGGCCTAAAATATACATTATTCTCTGTATCGAATCATGTTATCTTGTTACCCAGCCACTGATGGGGGGGGGGGGGGGGGGTATGGCACTCTCGCCTTGGGCACCAAATAACCTAGAGCCGGCCCTGCACGCATGTGACGACTTGGTACTTTTAAAGCAAAGTATTTATAATGACCCATAAAGAAGTTACTTCCAATATCTTTTATTAATAAAACAAATAGGGCTGGGCGATATATCGATATAAAAAATATATCGATATATTTTTGAAATGCGATATGGAATTAGACCATATCACATATATCGATATAGTTCAAATTTGCGCTGTGATCCTTGCTCCTCGCGCCCCCGCTCCTCCTTTTCCACTCTGCGTGCGTGTTTAACGTTAGAGCATGTTATATTATGAGAGGCGAATCATGACTACTTCAGAAAACACAGCACAATAGGAACTACCAAGAAGTGACATAAGTGTACGCTGAAATAAAGTTTTTCACCTCAGAAAAACGGACTTTCTTGTCCTGTCAGCCGTTATCCTGTTCTCGTTGCGCACACTCTTCAATTGCACGCGCAAATGCGGCGGCGCGTGCTGTATCGCCTCACTGATCAAGCTAGTGCAAAAGAAACTACGAGCATGCAACGCCCGTTACGTTGTAAATTACACGAAATAAAAGTAATGCAGGTATGATTTTCATTCTATTCACCAGGAGCAGTTTCCATGTTTCATTAACAGTTACTGTTAATATTGTGTATTCACCATGGTAACTGTCGTTTCCATATTAACCCCAAAATGCCACTATTTTTCTTTGTTATTTTTTATATTTTTAAATGACTGTAGTGGCTCATACCAACATTGTATTAACAAAAACTAGTTTGGGACTGCTATTTAATAGCTTTAGCATAGGCCTAATGTTTATTTATTAGTACTAGTCTTTACTATTAGTCATATTCTTAGTCATGTTAAGTAAAGGGGAAAAGTACTTGTGTGTGTTAACAAATTTTGTGTAAACATGTTATAATTTAGCTGGTTTCAATAAAACTACTTGTGACATGTCATATTTGGCTTTCACTTTGACTGAACATTTGCTCTCACTTTGCGGAAAAAATATCGGGATATACATCGTATATCGATATTCAGCCTAAATATATCAGGATATGACTTTTGGTCCATATCGCCCAGCCCTAAAAACAAATGGAAGTGATTTGGCAAGTCAACTGAAAGCTTACATTTGCCAGCATACACTCACCTAAAGGATTATTAGGAACACCATACTAATACTGTGTTTGACCCCCTTTCGCCTTCAGAACTGCCTTAATTCTACGTGGCATTGATTCAACAAGGTGCTGAAAGCATTCTTTAGAAATGTTGGCCCATATTGATAGGATAGCATCTTGCAGTTGATGGAGATTTGTGGGATGCACATCCAGGGCACGAAGCTCCCGTTCCACCACATCCCAAAGATGCTCTATTGGGTTGAGATCTGGTGACTGTGGGGGCCATTTTAGTACAGTGAACTCATTGTCATGTTCAAGAAACCAATTTGAAATGATTCGAGCTTTGTGACATGGTGCATTATCCTGCTGGAAGTAGCCATCAGAGGATGGGTACATGGTGGTCATAAAGGGATGGACATGATCAGAAACAATGCTCAGGTAGGCCGTGGCATTTAAACGATGCCCAATTGGCACTAAGGGGCCTAAAGTGTGCCAAGAAAACATCCCCCACACCATTACACCACCACCACCAGCCTGCACAGTGGTAACAAGGCATGATGGATCCATGTTCTCATTCTGTTTACGCCAAATTCTGACTCTACCATCTGAATGTCTCAACAGAAATCGAGACTCATCAGACCAGGCAACATTTTTCCAGTCTTCAACTGTCCAATTTTGGTGAGCTTGTGCAAATTGTAGCCTCTTTTTCCTATTTGTAGTGGAGATGAGTGGTACCCGGTGGGGTCTTCTGCTGTTGTAGCCCATCCGCCTCAAGGTTGTGCGTGTTGTGGCTTCACAAATGCTTTGCTGCATACCTCGGTTGTAACGAGTGGTTATTTCAGTCAAAGTTGCTCTTCTATCAGATTGAATCAGTCGGCCCATTCTCCTCTGACCTCTAGCATCAACAAGGCATTTTCGCCCACAGGACTGCCGCATACTGGATGTTTTTCCCTTTTCACACCATTCTTTGTAAACCCTAGAAATGGTTGTGCGTGAAAATCCCAGTAACTGAGCAGATTGTGAAATACTCAGACCGGCCCGTCTGGCACCAACAACCATGCCACGCTCAAAATTGCTTAAATCACCTTTCTTTCCCATTCTGACATTCAGTTTGGAGTTCAGGAGATTGTCTTGACCAGGACCACACCCCTAAATGCATTGAAGCAACTGCCATGTGATTGGTTGATTAGATAATTGCATTAATGAGAAATTGAACAGGTGTTCCTAATAATCCTTTAGGTGAGTGTATGTCCCAACACAGAAGGAACACACTCTTCTGTGGAGAACACACTCTTCTGCGGGAGAACACACTCTTCTGTGGAGAACACACTCTTCTGTGGAGAACACACTCTTCTGCGGGAGAACACACTCTTCTGCGGGAGAACACACTCTTCTGCGGGAGAACACACTCTTCTGCGGGAGAACACACTCTTCTGCGGGAGAACACACTCTTCTGCGGGAGAACACACTCTTCTCTGGGAGAATACACTCTTCTCTGGGAGAACACACTCTTCTCTGGGAGAACACACTCTTCTGTGGGAGAACACACTCTTCTGCGGGAGAACACACTCTTCTGCGGGAGAACACACTCTTCTGCGGGAGAACACACTCTTCTGCGGGAGAACACACTCTTCTGCGGGAGAACACACTCTTCTGCGGGAGAACACACTCTTCTGCGGGAGAACACACTCTTCTGCGGGAGAACACACTCTTCTGCGGGAGAACACACTCTTCTGCGGGAGAACACACTCTTCTGTGGGAGAACACACTCTTCTGCGGGAGAACACACTCTTCTGCGGGAGAACACACTCTTCTGCGGGAGAACACACTCTTCTGTGGGAGAACACACTCTTCTGCGGGAGAACACACTCTTCTGCGGGAGAACACACTCTTCTCTGGGAGAACACACTCTTCTGCGGGAGAACACACTCTTCTGTGGGAGAACACACTCTTCTCTGGGAGAACACACTCTTCTGTGGGAGAACACAACACACTCTTCTGTGGGAGAACACAACACACTCTTCTGTGGGAGAACACAACACACTCTTCTGCGGGAGAACACACTCTTCTGCGGGAGAACACACTCTTCTGCGGGAGAACACACTCTTCTGCGGGAGAACACACTCTTCTGCGGGAGAACACACTCTTCTGCGGGAGAACACACTCTTCTGCGGGAGAACACACTCTTCTGCGGGAGAACACACTCTTCTGCGGGAGAACACACTCTTCTGCGGGAGACTTTAATGGGAGTTTTGGTGAGATCTGAAGAGACGGACCGATGTTAAACGCAGTGATCTTTTTCTTCATGTCAAATAATAGTTTTTTTTTTTAAAACTTCAGCAATCAAACGCAGCTCATTTGAGCTTGTTTATCACTGGATGAGCTCCATTTATGTGCTGATCAATGTTTTTCTGTGGTTAAAAGTCTAAATGATATATTTATACCAATTTATATCAAGTGATTGTGTCTCTTCAGAAGACGTGGATAAAACCACTCCATTCATATGGATTTATTTTACATTTATGTCTATGGCCCAGTTTCAGACGAGGCTTGAGTCTATCCCAGACTAAAATACACACTTGAGGTGTTTTAACTGAAAGCATATCTTAAATATGTCAGATAGATAGATAGATAGATAGATAGATAGATAGATAGATAGATAGATAGATAGATAGATAGATTGTTTTAATGCCATGTCAGCATCTAAGGCTATTTTCATGGCAAAAATTAAATTACAAAAATACAAATATCATATAAATACAATAAAACCAAGCAAACAAGTCATATTATAATAATTTTTTTAATTAACATATGATAAAAAAATCCTAAACCTTTTGAGGCATAATCTTACTAAATAAGTCCTTAAGTGAAATAACTTCATAAAAGAGCGTTCTACTTGTGTTAAACCCAGGACAGTCCAATAAAATGTGTAACAGAGAGGGGAATCTCACAACACATGCAGAGTTGGGTCTTCTACATATGTCAGTGCCATTGTCTTCAGATTCACACCAGTAATGTGTTTTTTCTAAGGCACGTTTATATAAGCTACTTAAGTGTCCTAATTAAAAAGGCCTAATCCTGGCTTAATCTAAACCTGTCTGTGAAACCAGGCCCAAAAGTACTATCTTGAAGATTTTGGTTGCATGGACTTTCATGGAGACAAAAATCTCTAAGGTATCATTAAAAACATAATTTATTGTGTCGAAGTTGAAGGAGAGTCGTATGGGTTTGGAACGACATGAGAGCAAGTAAATTACACATTTTTCATTTTGGGGTGGACTAGCACTAACAGCACTGCATTGTTAAACTAATGACACTCCTAATCTTAAATTAAAGTGTATATCATACTTTAAATCATTCAAAAACAGGGGCATACTGTAGCTACTTTAAAAACAAAAGCAATGTTTAAAAAAAGCAGAGGTAAGTTATTCTGAACAACGATATCCATCTCTCGTGCCCATTATCAATGTTTAAGCCTTTTTCACCTGATAATGTTGTGCATCCCTAGGGAAAATTGCATGTGATGTGAATGGCATCATGTTATTAACTATACCAGTTTTTTAAACAAAAAAGAAATCAATCAAATAATGGGGCAGAATAGCAATGCTGGAATAAGTGCCAGTTCTTCTTTCATCACACATGGCAGATACAGTATCAGTACAGTAATATCACGCTGATGCACAGATCAAGAGCTGTTCTTCTTCATATCAGGACTCATTATGAACAGAGTGAAACACTGGCGTTCTGCTGCTTCAAAGCTAGTTTATAATCAATGTCATGTTTGTCGCATTGAGTGCGCATGCGCATGCGCAGCAGATCACACCCATCAGGGCTGACATGAGAAAACTCGTCTTTAACATTCATTTTATACTCATGTAAAACAGTGATCGAGCAGTTTCGAAGGTCCTGTATAGATCAATGTAAATATTGTAAGAATCAACCGAGACCGACCTTGTATACTTGTCCATAGGTGCCATTGCCGACCACTTCCACCAGCTCAAAAATGCCAGCAGGGTCCTGAAATCACACAAATGACCACCACATCGGTTAATAAGAGAAACTTTATGATGATTACACATATGAATGTGTGTGGTAGAGCCGATGAGCTCAAGAGTGTGTCGCTCCGCTGCCGTTATTATCGCTTTACACGAGAACAGCGCGCGCCGAACAAAGGGCAACACTGTAACAATGAGCATTAGAGTTAAACACAGGTCGAGCATTAGAGTTAAACACAGGTCTCGATCTCACTGAAACACAACTGATGCATGAGGCCTGTCGGAGACCGAGTGTGTGTGTGAGGAGAGCACTCACGCGCAGAGAGGCGAGGTCTATGTCCACCAGGCTCTTAGCGGGCGAGTCGTTCGCCATCTTTCACCAAACCGTTCAGATATAAGCGATGCTGTGTGTATTCCGTTCTTCAGTCGTGTGGTGTCCGTTCGACGCTGTCGATCATCGTTATATTTCTGCGGTAATCCAGAGAGGGCAGCGCAGGCCCTCCGCGGTCCTCTATTGTTCGCGATGAGGATGAGGATGATGATGATGAAGAGTCTAGGTCAGTCCATGACGGAGTGGGCAGAGACACTGAGGGGGTGGAGACAGCGAGGGAAGGGGCTATTCCAGCACACAGACGAGGAAAACACACTACTGTATATGTATATAGCCTACTGTAACTGCATCACTGATTCCTGAGACAAGGGACAATGCTATTTAATAATATTTTATCATAAATTGATATAATTACAGACAAAGCTCTAAGCTAATGAACCATAACCATTTTTTTTTTCTTAAAAAATAAATAATAATAATTTATTCACTTAATAACTTATTTTTTGTCAACTCCATCAGATGCAATAAAAACCATTCTATTTTAATTTGATCCATCCAACAACAGTGTAAAGTCTTCAGTTATGTAATAATGGTGTTCAGTAAAGAAACTAAGTGAAAAAATACATTCTTTAAATTTTTTTCCCTGGGTTAGGGTTATTATTAACAATCCAGTTCCTAAATTCCTTAATTCTTACCCTCCTTTTTAATATTAAACATATATAACCAATGTTGACAAAGGTCCAACTGAGGTTTCAACAACTAATTGACAAGACAACAAATTAACACAACTAACTCATTTTTAAACTAATATTTATTTTAATACAGCAATCCTTCCAGTGGTTTGTTTTTCTCCTTTTAGCGGTACAGTCTCATTCTGGGTCTCCAGTAGCTCACAGAATTCAAGAAGCGTATGTTCTGACAAAACTGAATAAATGTTTTAGTGTCTCCTGCAACAGGTTTACATGCATTAAAGGTCAAAAACACTTTCATTTTTACTCTCTAAACCCCTCCTTTCCACATGCCTGCTCTGGTCTCGTCTGCTCTGTCCTGATTGGTCAGTCTGTTGTGATTGGTCTGACTGAGCTTATATTGGTCAAAAACGACTGCCCATTGAAAATGAATGGGGGAGTCGAAAATCATGAAAATCGTGTGTTCATCATGTTCATGTTCACATTTGTACATGTGGGCTTGCAAAAATAAAGGCCTTGGACCTGTGCATGTGTGGATACATGCATACTTGTGCATCTGCGCACACACACACACACACACACACACACACACACACCGTTCATGTGTACAAACAAACTAGTTTGAGTATCACAGGCTTTCTTTTTCACAGAGATGACCTTTATCCTCAAATCAGTGAGGCCTACGATAAATCAGTTACAAAAATAAATACAAAACCTGTCTTAACTGAAAGAAAACAAGCTGACAAAAAGATTTAATCCAATATTTGGTGATAAGGTAACATAACGAGAGATTTATAAGACATTTTTTGCAGGTCGGTCATTTTTGACCGGGAACCACACAAGTGTTATCGGGTTTTCAACACAGTAGAAAAGGGTTAAATCGACCTGCCAGCTGTCCAATTGCTCTGCTTAGAGCAAGGGGGCCGTTCACTAGAAGAACACACCCAAGACTTTCTAGATATGGCATGCCAATCGACTAGCAGTCCAAGGCACGTCTCCCAGTGAACGGCCCTCAGGGAGATTTTGCCGCATTTGTGGAGTGGGTGCTGGGGAATAATGAATCTGTTTTTACCATCTGCCCCGCAGAGCCCACCAGCCTCACTCCACCGGATCCAGTGCCCAGTCAGCCTTCACTCCGCCAGACGGAGCTACAGCCAGATTCAAACACAGCGGCAGAGCCTCAGCCATATTCTGCCCTGGTGCCTGAGCCCAACGGCGCGTCTGACCAGGTGCGTGAGTCGGCAACGATGCCCGTCCCAGAGGGAGTACTTGTGGAGTTTGAGGGCATGGAGAGAAGCCCCGCCCACATCCCCGCGACTGTGGACAAGTATTGCCTGGCCTCTGGAAATCATATAGATTAGATATAGATTAAAAATACTTCTGAGAAAGCAATTCATATCCAGAGGAGATGGGAGAGAAATACTGGAAATACAGTGTTCAGCTCTTAAAGTGGCAGTTCTTTCAGAGGCCATTAGTTTTAGTTCAGTTGACTATGGGTATTTATGTAATTATATCGATTTTTATTTGTATTTGTATTTGAGGAGGATATACCCCTGGATCTCCTGTTTCTGCAGGTCCTGCCCAGCTTCAAGTCTCCTCTCCAGTGTTTCCAGAGTTCCCCCCCAGCCTCCCTCTCCCACCTCCTCTACCGAAGCCAGCCAGTTCCCCAGCCCTGCCACCGCTGATTTCTGTCTGTCCCTCAGCTCATCCTCTGTCTGTGTCATCTGGTGGTGTGGATATGCCTTGGGCCTTCCAGTCCCCAGCTCCATCTTGGCGTGAGGATCCCCTGTCTCTGCCTCCAGCCACCGAGCCCCAAACTGCACCTCGCCCATCTGACCCATCAGTTCCGCCTTGGCTCCATGCTCCCTCGTCTCCACCGTGGCCCGTCATCCCACCAGCTTCGCCGAGCTCCCTCGTCCCTTCGTCTCCCCCTTGGTTAGGCATCACCCTGTTTCCTCCATAGGATTTCTGGCTTCCGGGCTGTGTCTCTGCCCTCCATCCCTTCGGCTCCACCAGGCCCTGACTTCCCTTCGGCTATGCCATTGTGCTCGGTCACTCCGGCTCCACTGCGGTCTTCAGGGTCCCTGCCTCCGCCTTGCTCCCATTAGCCGTCAGCTCTACCTTTGCCCTCCGATCCTGTGATGTCGCACTGGCTCTGTCTCCTCAGCTCCATCTGGTTCTCCACCGCTGCCAGCTCCGTCGCAGAAACTCACATCACTGGTTACATCTCCAGGGCCTCCACCATGATTCCTCCCTCCTGCGACTCCATCGTGAAACATCATGCTGGCTGTGGCCTGGATACTGAATGCCTCGGGAGAAGCTGCATCTCCAATACAAAACCTGTCTTAACTGAAAGAAAATAAGTTGACAAAAAGATTGAATCCAATATTTGGTGATAAGATAGCGCAATGAGTGATTTATAAGCTATTTTGTTGTAGGCCGTTCATTTTTGCCCTGGAACACCATAAGTGTGACTTTGTGCCATTTTGTAAAAAAAAAAAAAAACATTTCAATTTTTTTTACTGGTTACACATTAAAGGAGTAGTTCACTTTAAAATGAAAATTAGCCCATTATTTACTCACCCTCAAGTCATCCTAGGTGTATATGACAATCGGCGATATATTAATAAGCACCCTGACGCTTCTGAGCTTTATAATGGCAGTGAATTGCATCATCAGTTTGAAGCTCAAAAAAGTGCATCCATCCATCCATCATAAAAGTGCATCTATCATCGGTCGTCTCCGACCCTGGAGGAGCTGAATCGGTCGTCTCCACTACTGGAGGAGCTGCATCGGTCATCTCCACCTTGGGAAGAGCTGAATCGGTCGTCTCCACTACTGGAGAAGTTGCATCGGTCGTCTCCACTACTGGAGGAGCTGCATCGGTCGTCTCCACCTTGGGAGGAGCTGCATCGGTCGTCTCCACTACTGGAGGAGCTGCATCGGTTGTTTATGCCTCAGGAAGAGCTGCATTGGTCGTCTCCACCTTGGGAGGAGCTGCATCGGTCGTCTCCGTCTCGGAAAGAGCTGAATCGGTCGTCTCCACTACTGGAGGAGCTGCATCGGTCGTCTCCGCCTCGGGAAGAGCTGAATCGGTCGTCTCCACTACTGGAGGAGCTGCATCGGCCGTCTCCACTACTGGAGGAGCTGCATCGGCCGTCTCCACTACTGGAGGAGCTGCATCGGTCGTCTCCACTTTGGGAAGAGCTGAATTGGTCGTCTCCATTACTGGAGGAGCTGCATCGGTCGTCTCCACCTTGGGAGGCGCTGCATCAGTCGTCTCCACTACTGGAGGAGCTGCATCGGTCATCTCCACTACTGGAGGAGCTGCATCGGTCGTCTCCACCTTGGGAGGAGCTGCATCGGTCGTCTCCACTATTGGAGGAGCTGCATCAGTTGTTTCTGCCTCAGGAAGAGCTGCATCGGTCGTCTCCGCCTCGGGAAGAGCTGAATCGGTCGTCTCCACCTTGGGAGGAGCTGCATCGGTCGTCTCCACTACTGGAGGAGCTGCATCGGTTGTTTCTGCCTCAGGAAGAGCTGCATCGGTCGTCTCCGCCTCGGGAAGAGCTGAATCGGTCGTCTCCACCTTGGGAGGAGCTGCATCGGTCGTCTCCACTACTGGAGGAGCTGCATCGGTCATCTCCACTACTGGAGGAGCTGCATCGGTCGTCTCCACTACTGGAGGAGCTGCATTGGTCGTCTCCACCTTGGGAGGCGCTGCATCAGTCGTCTCCACTACTGGAGGAGCTGCATCGGTCATCTCCACTACTGGAGGAGCTGCATCGGTCGTCTTCACCTTGGGAAGAGCTGCATCGGTCGTCTCCACTATTGGAGGAGCTGTATCGGTTGTTTCTGCCTCAGGAAGAGCTGCATCGGTCGTCTCCGCCTCGGGAAGAGCTGAATCGGTCGTCTCCACCTTGGGAGGAGCTGCATTGGTCGTCTCCACTACTGGAGGAGCTGCATCGGTTGTTTCTGCCTCAGGAAGAGCTGCATCGGTTGTTTCTGCCTCAGGAAGAGCTGCATCGGTCGTCTCCGCCTCGGGAAGAGCTGAATCGGTCGTCTCCACCTTGGGAGGAGCTGCATCGGTCGTCTCCGCCTTGGGAGAAACTGCATCGGTCGTCTCCACTACTGGAGGAGCTGCATTGGTCGTCTCCGCCTCAGGAAGAGCTGAATCGGTCGTCTCCACTACTGGAGGAGCTGCATCGGTCGTCTCCACTACTGGAGGAGCTGCATCGGCCGTCTCCGCCTTGGGAGAAACTGCATCGGTCGTCTCTACTACTGGAGGAGCTGCATCGGTCGTCTCCATTACTGGAGGAGCTGCATCGGTCGTCTCCACTACTGGAGGAGCTGCATCGGTCGTCTCCACTACTGGAGGAGCTGCATCGGTCGTCTCCACTACTGGAGGAGCTGCATCGGTCGTCTCCACTACTGGAGGAGCTGCATCGGTCGTCTCCGCCTTGGGAGAAACTGCATCGGTCGTCTCCACTACTGGAGGAGCTGCATCGGTCGTCTCCACTACTGGAGGAGCTGCATCGGTCGTCTCCACTACTGGAGGAGCTGCATCGGTCGTCTCCGCCTTGGGAGAAACTGCATCGGTCGTCTCCACTACTGGAGGAGCTGCATCGGTCGTCTCCACTACTGGAGGAGCTGCATCGGTTGTCTCCACTACTGGAGGAGCTGCATCGGTCGTCTCCACTACTGGAGGATCTGCATCGGTCGTCTCTGCCTCGGGAGGAGCTGCATATACAATATATATATATATATGGCATTTCAGAATGTTTGTAAACAATAGGCACAGAGATACTTCCGGGTGGCAGAACGCGAGCGGCTTCTACTGACTAACTAAAGAGATCCAGCCGGCGACTGCAACAGTTACATAGTTAAAAACATTGTTGTTGATCAAAGTTGAAACGATGATGAAAACGTGTTGTGTTTGGGGTTGCGCTGCCAGATATACAGCAAAGGGTGTAGGGGTTTTATCGATTTCCTGTGGGTGAGGAGGTTATAGCGAGTGGACGTTGGGACTCTGGGACTCTGGTCAGGGGCTGGAGCCATCTCTGGACTCTGGTCGGGCTGGAGCCATCACGGGACTCTGGTCGGGGGCTGGAGCCATCTCTGGACTCTGGTCGGGGGCTGGAGCCATCTCTGGACTCTGGTCGGGGGCTGGAGCCATCACGGGACTCTGGTCGGGGGCTGGAGCCATCACGGGACTCTGGTCGGGCTGGAGCCATCTCTGGACTCTGGTTGGGGCTGGAGCCATCACGGGACTCTGGTCGGGGGCTGTAGCCATCTCTGGACTCTGGTCGGGCAGGAGCCATCACGGGACTCTGGTCGGGGGCTGGAGCCATCTCTGGACTCTGGTCGGGCTGGAGCCATCACGGGACTCTGGTTGGGGGCTGGAGCCATCTCTGGACTCTGGTCGGGCTGGAGCCATCAAGGGACTCTGGTCGAGGGCTGGAGCCATCTCTGGACTCTGGTCGGGCTGGAGCCATCACGGGACTCTGGTCGGGGGCTAGAGCCATCACGGGACTCTGGTCGGGCTGGAGCCATCACAGGACTTTGGTTGGGGCCTGGAGCCATCACGGGACTCTGGTCGGGCTGGAGCCATCTCTGGACTCTGGTTGGGGCTGGAGCCATCACGGGACTCTGGTCGGGGGCTGGAGCCATCTCTGGACTCTGGTCGTGGGCTGGAGCCATCACGGGACTCTGGTCGGGGGCTGGAGCCATCTCTGGACTCTGGTCGGGCTGGAGCCATCTCTGGACTCTGGTTGGGCTGGAGCCATCACGGGACTCTGGTCGGGCTGGAGCCGTCACGGGACTCTGGTCGGGGGCTGGAGCCATCACGGGACTCTGGTCGGGGGCTGGAGCCATCACGGGACTCTGGTAGGGGGCTGGAGCCATCTCTGGACTCTGGTTGGGCTGGAACCATCACGGGACTCTGGTCGGGCTGGAGCCGTCACGGGACTCTGGTCGGGGGCTGGAGCCGTCACGGAACTCTGGTCGGGGGCTGGAGCCATCACGGGACTCTGGTAGGGGGCTGGAGCCATCTCTGGACTCTGGTTGGGCTGGAGCCATCACGGGACTCTGGTCGGGGGCTGGAGCCATCTCTGGACTCTGGTCGGGCTGGAGACATCACGGGACTCTGGTCGGGCTGGACCAAAAAATAAAGCACTGTACCATGAAAATGTTCAAAAATATTAATATATTAATAGTATCTTGATTATTTATGTTAATTCACAGTGCATTAACTAATACAATTTTAAAATGTTAAAATGTATTAGTAAATGTTGAAATTAACAATGAACTATACTTGTATTAATCTTAATTAAAGTTACAAATGGACTCTTTATTGTAAAGTGTTACCATTTCATATAAATCCAAACAGTCATGCTTGAATATGGCCATCTTTAAATATCTACACAAAGGCCATAGCATTCAAATTAGACACATATGTATATTGTATACTCTCACACGTTATTTGCTTCTATTTTAGAACACTTGATGATTATATAATTATGTATTACAGTTACGATAAAAAAGAACTGAAATCGAATGCGTTTCTGATTTGTAATGTTTGTCTGTTGGCTGCATTGCTTTCTCATATCACTAGCTTTAAATATGCAACTTTGCTGGATAACGAATGCGTAAAAGCAAACAAGTTGATTTAAACTAATGCAAACAGATGGTAACAATCGGGACATTAAACATTTGGGTCGGACTTGCGTGTGTTTTTGTCACATTGTTTTAAGGCAGGGGTGTCAAACTCAGTTCCTGGAGGGCCAGGAACTGAGTTTTTAAATCTGAAATTCAGATAATTTGAGCAGTCTTGAGAAACCTGCGGCGTGACATGATCCATGAAGATGCTGAGGGAGATAGACTGCAGTTTTGCTGAGAATACTCAATTGGATAAAATATTTACAAAGTTTATTAAAGGCAGATACCAATTCTAACATTACATAATGAAATAGCTTTTTTAACTCTTGAAATATAAACAACTAGCCAATCATTAGAAAAGGAGATAAAAAACAACAGCAATATAAGCGGTGTCTTAGTTCAGGGGTTTTCAAAGTGGGGGCCGCCAGGCGGCGCCAGGGGGGCCGCAGCAAGTTGAAAAAAAAGTGAAAAAAAAAAAAAGTAAAAAAAAGTGAAAAAATAAATATTTGCTAATATGAGTATTGTTATCAAATAACATTATAATAATTTGTTGCATAGCCTATCTGAACATTATACTTTTAATGCTAATCTTTTAGAGATGAACTGATTAATCGGCTAGTGACAAGAATTGGCCGATTTTCACGTGATTTTCAGTCTGACATATATGCCGATTCAAATGCACTCGGGCGCGCATGAATAACATCGCGCAACATCAGCATCACACATGCACACAGAACGCACATGTAGGAAATCTTGTGAATTACGGCCGTTTCAGACCGCGAGCGGCGCGTGAGCAGCGCGAATTTTTTTCGGCGTGCATGTTCAGTGAGTGCATTCACACCGCGAGCAGGAGCAGCGCGTGAGCGTCAAGCAGGAGCGTCGCATGAGCAGTAGTGAAGCGGAGGGTTTCGGCGCCGAGTCTATTTTTGCTGCGCTGCTCACGCTCAATTAAAGTGAAAGCACACTTTTGATGGACAAAATAAATATGATTTCACACAAAAAGTAGCCTACCTAAAATGCACATATTTGCATGTATAGTGTGTTTGAACAAGAACTGGATTAGGCTATGTCAGAAAAGAAAATGAAGACAAAAATATTTATAGAAAATGTATCCATTTAAACTTGTTTTTATTAATCAGTTTGGGTAAAAGTGGTGTTTTATTATATATATATATATATATATATATATATATATATATATATATATATATATATATATATATATATATAAAATATTTGTGTGTGCTGTAAAGTGGTTAGAAAAAATGAAATCAGAATCGGCTAAAATCTGTATCGACAGGTCAAACTCAATGAAAAATCGGAATCTGCCTTGAAAATTGTAATCGGTGCATCTCTATAATCTTTCTGATTGGCTGGTATCAAACACCATCACATAATCTGATGTTCACCTAGATGTTTTATTTATTTATTTCTACACGTGCCGTAGTATTGTCGATGGGTTCAATAACACATCCTAAGGGGGGCCTTGGCCAGAACCTAGTGGTATTTGGGGGGCCTTGGCATGGGAAAGTTTGGGAACCCCTGTCTTAGTTTACCACTTGGTAGTGGTAAAATAACACAGAGAAAGATGTAATGCTCAGACTAACCTGAAGGTGGCACTCTAAGGAAACTGGAATATTGGTATGAGCATTACATCTTTCTCTATGGAGCTATTTTTTCTCTTTTCTGTGATTATTTTGCCACTATAACCACCAAGGACACTGGTGTGTTTTAATTTATCCTTTAAAGTGATGAAGCAAGCACTCACACGTGGATAAAGATGAAATTATATTTTATTTGGCTTGGACCTGTTGATTCCTTTCAGTTCTCCAACGGCAGAGAAGATCTAGAGCCTTGCATTGCTGAGAGAATTAGAGAACAGAAATGAATGGATCTAACTTTCACAAAGCTGCTTGTATGTAAAATGTAAGTTCTTTGAGAAAATCTCTAGTGTTTAGTACGAGGTGCATTTTCATTTAAAGGCACAGTATGTAAATTTCGCTACTAGAGGTCGCATATTCAAAACAATAACAAAGGCGTAGCTTGATGGCGCTGTGAAGGAGCATTTTATACTTTACATCGCGTGCCACGACATAAGGATGATGTTACCTCTGAAAAATGATCTCATGGCCACGACATATAATCATGTTATCTTGAGTTAATATGTCATGGCCACGACAAAACTAGGTGAACCGAACATGTCCCCTCCCCGTCACCTTAGTTTTCAGACTTTTTAAAAACTCCAGTACAAACGTTACTGCCTCTCGTCAACGGCTCGTCACAGTTGCTAGGCGACAGAACAGTCCTCTGGGTTCAACGATCGCGACCTTGGAAGGATGCAGCCTCTGAACTGGGACACAGCGTCAGCTCATGTGTTCACTGCTGTTTGGATCTGATCTCCAGTAAAGCACCATCACGGGACTCTTTCTGGTGATTGGATGTTGAGATGTGGGCGTGGCTCTTGAGTGTATGCAGATGAGTGTGAGCTTGCAGGGGCAGAATTTAAGAGCACTAAATGATTGGAGAAGGCCTGCATACATCAGCAGAAAGAGGTCTAACCTTAGCCTGCGCTCTAGTCATGTCGGAAAGATCTTATTCACAAGCTGAATGCACATGAGCACCACCAAGTCTTAAATATGAGTGGGAAGCTCAGGATTTTCTTCAAACCCTGAGTTAACAAGTTGGGCCAGTGAGAAACGTAGCGGATTTAGCAGGGACCATTGTCAGGCTTTTTTATTTACAACAAAATCAGCTAATTGTCTGCACAAAATATAATAGAATTGAAAAAAACAAAAAAAACATAGCCTAATATGTAACAATAAAGTAATTGAAAACATAAAAAACCGAAACACACCTGATGCACTGTGCTTATTCTTTAGTAGACTGAATGCACATGACGTTGACAACACGACTTCCCAACTCATAAACATGAAAGTAGGAGGGGAAAAAAAGGGGAGGAAACCATGAACTTAAGAGTACTTGAACGCACCAGGACACTGGAATATCCAGTAACATTTTGATTAAACTCAGTCAAAACAAATAAAAAAATTAAACATGTATGAATTGTTCACAATAAGATTTATAATATGCATTTCGAAAATCGGCAGGAAAAAGTAAATTCACCCTGTCTGTTTTATAAATAGATTAGCCATGCTTTTATTATATATTTTCCGCCTCTACTTCCGATTGTAAAAGGGGGCGGAGTTTGTCGTCATTGACGTGTAGGCTACTGGCTCTGTTAGAGATGCGCGAGCAGCAGGAGCTACAGCTGATCATCCGAGGAACACTAACTAGGCGAGTTCATCATCTACTGCCTTTAACACACACACACACACACACACACACAAAGCTGATCATCCGAGGAACACTAACTAGGCGAGTTCATCATCTACTGCCTTTAACACACACACACACACACACACACACACACAGAGCTGATCATCCGAGGAACACTAACTAGGTGAGTTCATCATCTACTGCCTTTAACACACACACACACACACACACACACACACACACACACACACACACACACACACACACACACACACACACACACACACACACACACACACACACACACGCTGTTGAAAGTTTGGGCTTTATTCTGTTAATGATGCGAGAAGGCGCTGTTTCATCATACTGTACTAATAACTGCACGATGACGATTATATATATGTGCTCGCTTGCTGACTCGTGACGTAAGAGTCCATACGCGCTGAATGTTTCTCTGTGCGTGCGTGCGTGTGTGTGTGTGTGTGTGTGTGTGTGTGTGTGTGTGTTTGACTGATGCTGGGAGTCGTGATGTTGATCTAATGCTGGAATCGCTGCGACAGAAAAGCAGATCAGATAATATCCTACTCGAATTATTAATAATGCAGCTGAACTGTTGAAGGGGAAATGAAGTCTTCTGAACGACAGAAACAGTAGGATATTTACAAGATGTATAAGTAATTGCAACAGCATTTTATATTATTAATTTTTATATTAATATATTTTTTATATATTTCTATATTAATCTGCATTAACACGTCTGTCCTTCAGTTTCATAATTGAAATGCAGATGTCACTCCTACAACTGCAGCATATGTGGATGTTCCTCTTAAAAGCACAAAAACAAAATGTTTATTAAACAAATAGCACTTTTGTGTGTGTGTATAAGTACACAGAGTGCTCCCTTTATCGTCATATAAACATATGCACTGGTTTGTCCAGTATGCTGTTATCATCCCAGTGTCGGCTCTGCTGTGGTTTGAGGAGTTGTCTCCTGTAGATCCGGCTCTGGCTCTGACGCTTCACGTTTAATGCCACAGTCTCTGATGTGAACGATGCAGAACGCCTCAGGTGTTTCTTTCCTCTGTGTTCGGGTGTTTCTTTCCTCTGTGTTCGGGTGTTTCTTTCCTCTGTGTTCGGGTGTTTCTGTCCTCTGTGTTCGGGTGTTTCTTTCCTCTGTGTTCGGGTGTTTCTGTTCGGGTGTTTCTTTCCTCTGTGTTCGGGTCTTTTCTTTCCTCTGTGTTCGGGTGTTTCTTTCCTCTGTGTTCGGGTGTTTCTTTCCTCTGTGCTCGGGTGTTTCTTTCCTCTGTGTTCGGGTGTTTCTGTTCGGGTGTTTCTTTCCTCTGTGTTCGGGTCTTTTCTTTCCTCTGTGTTCGGGTGTTTCTTTCCTCTGTGTTCAGGTGTTTCTTTGCTCTGTGTTCGGGTGTTTCTTTCCTCTGTGTTCGGGTGTTTCTGTTCGGGTGTTTCTTTCCTCTGTGTTCGGGTGTTTCTGTCCTCTGTGTTCGGGTGTTTCTTTCCTCTGTGTTCGGGTGTTTCTGTTCGGGTGTTTCTTTCCTCTGTGTTCGGGTGTTTCTTTCCTCTGTATTCGGGTGTTTCTTTCCTCTGTGTTCGGGTGTTTCTTTCCTCTGTGTTCAGGTGTTTCTTTCCTCTGTGTTCGGGTGTTTCTTTCCTCTGTGTTCGGGTGTTTCTGTTCGGGTGTTTCTTTCCTCTGTGTTCGGGTGTTTCTGTTCGGGTGTTTCTTTCCTCTGTGTTCGGGTGTTTCTTTCCTCTGTGTTCGGGTGTTTCTTTCCTCTGTGCTCGGGTGTTTCTTTTCTCTGTGTTCGGGTGTTTCTGTTCGGGTGTTTCTTTCCTCTGTGTTCGGGTGTTTCTTTCCTCTGTGTTCGGGTGTTTCTTTCCTCTGTGCTCGGGTGTTTCTTTCCTCTGTGTTCGGGTGTTTCTGTTCGGGTGTTTCTTTCCTCTGTGTTCGGGTGTTTCTGTTCGGGTGTTTCTTTCCTCTGTGTTCGGGTGTTTCTGTCCTCTGTGTTCGGGTGTTTCTTTCCTCTGTGTTCGGGTGTTTCTGTTCGGGTGTTTCTTTCCTCTGTGTTCGGGTGTTTCTTTCCTCTGTGTTCGGGTGTTTCCGTCCTCTGTGTTCGGGTGTTTCTTTCCTCTGTGTTCGGGTGTTTCTGTTCGGGTGTTTCGTTCCTCTGTGTTCGGGTGTTTCTGTTCGGGTGTTTCTTTCCTCTGTGTTCGGGTGTTTCTGTCCTCTGTGTTCGGGTGTTTCTTTCCTCTGTGTTCGGGTGTTTCTGTTCGGGTGTTTCTTTCCTCTGTGTTCGGGTGTTTCTGTCCTCTGTGTTCGGGTGTTTCTGTCCTCTGTGTTCGGGTGTTTCTTTCCTCTGTGTTCGGGTGTTTCTTTCCTCTGTGTTCGGGTGTTTCTTTCCTCTGTGTTCGGGTGTTTCTGTTCGGGTGTTTCTTTCCTCTGTGTTCGGGTGTTTCTTTCCTCTGTGTTCGGGTGTTTCTTTCCTCTGTGTTCAGGTGTTTCTTTCCTCTGTGTTCAGGTGTTTCTTTCCTCTGTGTTCGGGTGTTTCTGTTCGGGTGTTTCTTTCCTCTGTGTTCGGGTGTTTCTGTCCTCTGTGTTCGGGTGTTTCTGTTCGGGTGTTTCTTTCCTCTGTGTTCGGGTGTTTCTGTTCGGGTGTTTCTTTCCTCTGTGTTCGGGTGTTTCTTTCCTCTGTGTTCGGGTGTTTCTGTCCTCTGTGTTCGGGTGTTTCTGTCCTCTGTGTTCGGGTGTTTCTGTCCTCTGTGTTCGGGTGTTTCTTTCCTCTGTGCTCGGGTGTTTCTTTCCTCTGTGTTCGGGTGTTTCTGTTCGGGTGTTTCTTTCCTCTGTGTTCGGGTGTTTCTGTTCGGGTGTTTCTTTCCTCTGTGTTCGGGTGTTTCTGTTCGGGTGTTTCTTTCCTCTGTGTTCGGGTGTTTCTTTCCTCTGTGTTCGGGTGTTTCTGTCCTCTGTGTTCGGGTGTTTCTTTCCTCTGTGTTCGGGTGTTTCTTTCCTCTGTGTTCGGGTGTTTCTGTCCTCTGTGTTCGGGTGTTTCTTTCCTCTGTGTTCGGGTGTTTCTTTCCTCTGTGTTCGGGTGTTTCTTTCCTCTGTGCTCGGGTGTTTCTGTTCGGGTGTTTCTTTCCTCTGTGTTCGGGTGTTTCTTTCCTCTGTGTTCGGGTGTTTCTTTCCTCTGTGTTCGGGTGTTTCTTTCCTCTGTGCTCGGGTGTTTCTGTTCGGGTGTTTCTTTCCTCTGTGTTCGGGTGTTTCTTTCCTCTGTGTTCGGGTGTTTCTTTCCTCTGTGTTCGGGTGTTTCTTTCCTCTGTGTTCGGGTGTTTCTTTCCTCTGTGTTCGGGTGTTTCTTTCCTCTGTGTTCGGGTGTTTCTTTCCTCTGTGTTCGGGTGTTTCTGTTCGGGTGTTTCTTTCCTCTGTGTTCGGGTGTTTCTGTTCGGGTGTTTCTTTCCTCTGTGTTCGGGTGTTTCTGTCCTCTGTGTTCGGGTGTTTCTGTCCTCTGTGTTCGGGTGTTTCTTTCCTCTGTGTTCGGGTGTTTCTTTCCTCTGTGTTCGGGTGTTTCTTTCCTCTGTGTTCGGGTGTTTCTTTCCTCTGTGTTCGGGTGTTTCTTTCCTCTGTGTTCGGGTGTTTCTGTTTGGGTGTTTCTTTCCTCTGTGTTCGGGTGTTTCTGTCCTCTGTGTTCGGGTGTTTCTGTCCTCTGTGTTCGGGTGTTTCTTTCCTCTGTGTTCGGGTGTTTCTGTTCGGGTGTTTCTTTCCTTTGTGTTCGGGTGTTTCTGTCCTCTGTGTTCGGGTGTTTCTGTCCTCTGTGTTCGGGTGTTTCTTTCCTCTGTGTTCGGGTGTTTCTTTCCTCTGTGTTCGGGTGTTTCTTTCCTCTGTGTTCGGGTGTTTCTGTTCGGGTGTTTCTTTCCTCTGTGTTCGGGTGTTTCTGTCCTCTGTGTTCGGGTGTTTCTTTCCTCTGTGTTCGGGTGTTTCTGTTCGGGTGTTTCTTTCCTCTGTGTTCGGGTGTTTCTTTCCTCTGTGTTCGGGTGTTTCTGTTCGGGTGTTTCTTTCCTCTGTGTTCGGGTGTTTCTGTCCTCTCTGTTCGGGTGTTTCTTTCCTCTGTGTTCGGGTGTTTCTTTCCTCTGTGTTCGGGTGTTTCTTTCCTCTGTGCTCGGGTGTTTCTTTCCTCTGTGCTCGGGTGTTTCTTTCCTCTGTGCTCGGGTGTTTCTTTCCTCTGTGCTCGGGTGTTTCTTTCCTCTGTGCTCGGGTGTTTCTTTCCTCTGTGCTCGGGTGTTTCTTTCCTCTGTGCTCGGGTGTTTCTGTGTTCGGGTGTTTCTTTCCTCTGTGTTCGGGTGTTTCTGTTTGGGTGTTTCTTTCCTCTGTGCTCGGGTGTTTCTTTCCTCTGTGTTCGGGTGTTTCTTTCCTCTGTGCTCGGGTGTTTCTTTCCTCTGTGTTCGGGTGTTTCTTTCCTCTGTGTTCGGGTGTTTCTGTTCGGGTGTTTCTTTCCTCTGTGTTCGGGTGTTTCTTTCCTCTGTGTTCGGGTGTTTCTGTTCGGGTGTTTCTTTCCTCTGTGTTCGGGTGTTTCTTTCCTCTGTGTTCGGGTGTTTCTGTTCGGGTGTTTCTTTCCTCTGTGTTCGGGTGTTTCTTTCCTCTGTGTTCGGGTGTTTCTTTCCTCTGTGTTCGGGTGTTTCTTTCCTCTGTGTTCGGGTGTTTCTTTCCTCTGTGCTCGGGTGTTTCTTTCCTCTGTGTTCGGGTGTTTCTTTCCTCTGTGCTCGGGTGTTTCTGTTCGGGTGTTTCTTTCCTCTGTGTTCGGGTGTTTCTTTCCTCTGTGTTCGGGTGTTTCTGTTTGGGTGTTTCTTTCCTCTGTGCTCGGGTGTTTCTTTCCTCTGTGTTCGGGTGTTTCTGTTCGGGTGTTTCTTTCCTCTGTGTTCGGGTGTTTCTTTCCTCTGTGTTCGGGTGTTTCTGTTTGGGTGTTTCTTTCCTCTGTGTTCGGGTGTTTCTTTCCTCTGTGTTCGGGTGTTTCTGTTCGGGTGTTTCTTTCCTCTGTGTTCGGGTGTTTCTTTCCTCTGTGTTTGGGTGTTTCTGTTCGGGTGTTTCTTTCCTCTGTGCTCAGGTGTTTCTTTCCTCTGTGTTCGGGTGTTTCTTTCCTCTGTGCTCGGGTGTTTCTGTTCGGGTGTTTCTTTCCTCTGTGTTCGGGTGTTTCTGTTCGGGTGTTTCTTTCCTCTGTGCTCGGGTGTTTCTTTCCTCTGTGTTCGGGTGTTTCTTTCCTCTCTGCTCGGGTGTTTCTGTTCGGGTGTTTCTTTCCTCTGTGTTCGGGTGTTTCTTTCCTCTGTGTTCGGGTGTTTCTGTTCGGGTGTTTCTTTCCTCTGTGTTCGGGTGTTTCTTTCCTCTGTGCTCGGGTGTTTCTGTTCGGGTGTTTCTTTCCTCTGTGTTCGGGTGTTTCTTTCCTCTGTGCTCGGGTGTTTCTTTCCTCTGTGTTCGGGTGTTTCTGTTCGGGTGTTTCTTTCCTCTGTGTTCGGGTGTTTCTTTCCTCTGTGTTCGGGTGTTTCTGTTCAGGTGTTTCTTTCCTCTGTGTTCGGGTGTTTCTTTCCTCTGTGTTTGGGTGTTTCTGTTCGGGTGTTTCTTTCCTCTGTGTTCGGGTGTTTCTTTCCTCTGTGTTCGGGTGTTTCTTTCCTCTGTGTTCAGGCGTTTCTTTCCTCTGTGTTCAGGTGTTTCTTTCCTCTGTGTTCGGGTGTTTCTTTCCTCTGTGTTCAGGTGTTTCTTTCCTCTGTGTTGTTGTCATGTCAATAAACTGCGCTTTATTTTTTGACGCGCTCTAGTTAACCGCGATCCAAGAAGATAATATATATTTTATTTATTTTTCTTATGTATAGACTGTCTAGTAAAGTTCACAGACCGTGCTTAAAAAGTGAAATCCACGTTTACATGTCATATGTTTATTACAGTGACTTTGAATTACACTGAGTGTGTTAAAGCCACAGATTTGTTTTTATATTTCTGCAATCTGCACTTTAGTTTGTGTGATTTGTTACTGACTTTCATATTAATGTTTACACCAGGGGCCAGTTTCACAAAGATAGACTTTGACTATGGCTTAGATATAGTAGATAGTCAGACTTCAGATAGACATCTAAATCAGACCGTTGCACAAAGCACTTAAGACTCTGACTATCTTAAGTAGGACTACACTGCAATGCATTCTGGGTAAAATAAGACACTTTTCAAAACAAAAAACATGGCGGATCGAGTAAGCGCATTCAACCGCTCAGTGCAGTTTACCCCAGTGGAAAATATGTGTTTGTTGGAGGAGTATAAATGAAATGCAATCCAATCAAGATCTGCACACACTTCTGAGTGCCACGCCCACATCTCATCATCCAGTCAACATCTGCACACACTTCTGAGTGCCACGCCCACATCTCATCATCCAATCAACATCTGCACACACTTCTGAGTGCCACGCCCA
This sequence comes from Vimba vimba, assembly GCA_022828995.1. NCBI lineage: Eukaryota > Metazoa > Chordata > Actinopteri > Cypriniformes > Leuciscidae > Vimba > Vimba vimba. The sequence continues at coordinate 45,017,104 of CM040823.1, read as the reverse complement.
CATCTCATCATCCAATCAACATCTGCACACACTTCTGAGTGCCTTCTAACACTTCCAATCAACAACCCATGGACAGAACCAAGTCTCATCCTATATTCATTTCATTTTCCATGATCTGTTACACTGAAAGATGTCCCAGATCTCTTCAGAGGATTATATGTTTGTTCAGAGCATTTCACCGCAGATTATTAACCAGGCGCGATATATTTCAGGGTTCTGGAAGAAACTTGTTGAAAGATGAAGCAATGCCAGGTGTCTCGGATCTGACTGCAACCACATCGCAAACAGTGAGTCAAGTGAAGTCACCCTTATTTATACAGCGCTTTTTACAGAACAGAGTGTTTCAAAGCAGCTTCACAGACATAACAGGACAATGCAACAAAGTTTGTTTCCAGAAGAAAATAGCGTCACAGTCCAGCTTAAGTAAGTTGTGATGTTTCATTTTGTGGTAAAAAGTTATTAATTTAGTTTATATATATATATATATATATATATATATATATATATATATATATATATATATATAGCCGCTTTGGAGAAAACCGTGATGTCATCGTCCAGCTCAGTTCAGTTCTCATATAATGGTGTCAATGCAGGAGATCAATAATATTGTTGAATAAATGTTACATTTAATGTCCCCAACTAAGCAAGACAAAAGCCAATGGCAACAAAGGTGGAAAAGGCGACAGTGACAGGAACCAGAACTCCATCAGTGACAGAATGGAAAAAAAACACTTGGGAGAACCCAGGCTCAGTCGCTCAGTTCTCCTCTGGCCAACGAACGAACAGTGTGTGATTATGATTCAGGCAGCATTACAGGTCAGAGGTCAGATTGGATCAGAATATTATCCAGTTCCCTCTGGTTGAAGATCGGAGTCACGCCGGTATGGAGACGAGTTTGGAGAACAGGAGAGAGTCTAGTAGACAAAATATCTGCTGACACTTCAGGCATGCATTGTGGAATCAATAATTTGATAATCAATAATCAATAATAATTTGGCTGTAAATGACAGGTATATATTCATGGTTAACCCTCAGGGGACCACAAACGCGCCCGCGCGTTTTGCTCGTTTTTTTTTTTTAGCAATGAAAATAAACACCAAATGCTCTGTTAATTTTGATCTTTCATTTTCGTGTAATACATCAATCGATCCTGTTCAGTTTCTATTTTTTTTCTGTATACTCACAATAAAAATAAAGTGTTTTGCTTTTTGACAAATAAAGAAAAATTAACATGATGCGATTTCTGCCTTCCCTCTGTCCGTGAACTCCCATTTGAAACGCGTTCGAAAATGATCAATAACTCCGCGAAAATTTAGTCAAACAGGCAAACAGACCCACGGGCATAAAGCTTGAGATCGCATCTGTTAAAAGAAGTAACTTATATAAAAAACAAATATTCTCAGTTTCTGTAATCTGTATAAAAAGAGAGCGACTCCTGTCGAGCTAATTAGGAGTTCATTCACAGTAATGTGACCACTCCCCGGAGAGCGCGTGCTATTCAAACGCAAATTCTGAGAACTATTGAAGATCTGTGAAACGCCCATCAGCTGTAAACACAGCGCGTCGCGATCGAGTGAGGCATAATATAGCCTACCTTATGGAGAAACGATTCCTCAGAACAGTGCTGATGAGGAGCAATATCTCCTGATATGAGGAGCAGATCCCGCTGCGCTGAGGAGTGAGGTAGGCTGTTTTCTTTTCTCACGTGTGGAATAACGTTATGGAATAACGTTAGTGTAGGCCTATGCAAACCGCAAAAAGATGAATCGCATTTCTATAATATGACTCGCCTTTCTGTGAGATGAATGAAGGGTACATATTTGTAAAGACTGTTTAGCCTGAATATGAATCGCGTGTCTGTGTGTGAAAGAATAAACTGCTTTGCTATAGCCTACTGAGATGAGTAAAAATCCACTGGAATATGTTGAAAAAAATGTATTTGTATAAGCAACGTATTAAACTGCAAAAAAAAAAAAAATACTATTTTTGTCAAAAATAAAGTCATAGACTAAGATGTTAGATGTTCCAATGTTGGCTATATTCAAACTAATGAATACATATGATAAAATTTAGGCCTATAATCTTTTTTCTTTTTTTTTTTTTACAAAGAAAGAGTACACTTGAAATATTGTTGAAATTGTAATTATTGTTGTAATTGTAACATTTTTAATAAAATAGCAAAACATATTTACAAGAGAAATGTAAGCGAAATCTTAAATGGTCAATATAAGTCTTCTTCTAAATACATCTTTTGTCGTTGCATTGTGGCTCAGTCAGTGTCACACCTGAATGAATGGCTCATTAGGCAGTCATTATGCAGAATGGGTGGGGAGATTATGCAGAGATTATGCAATCTAAGGTGTAAACTACTCCTCCCCCTTGCATATTGGCTTTCCAAGCAAAACCTGTTTTACACCATTTAAATCAATGTATTTTTTTTTGTGAACGATAAAGCAAAACTATTTTCACATCATTTTGAAGCTAGAACACAAAGGGACAACATCCATTAGTCAAAAGTCTTGTGGACACATATTTAATATGTGTTTTGTGGTCTTAATTCAGCAACTTTCATTTTAATTTTTTCCAATAACCACGCATAAACATTATTCTCTTAAAAATACAAACATCTACATACACGTTGCTCGCATATTATGGTAGCCCTGTTTGTGCTATATAGAGTGAATTTACACCTTTGCCATTAACATGTTTATAAATAACTGAAAAAAGCACAAATGTCAAGGCATGTCAGAACATCTCAAAGGCCCCCAAAACACTGTGGTCCCCTGAGGGTTAATGTTGCATGCACTAGTGAGGGGCACTGATCATTTTCCTGTGTGTTAGCCAGTCATAACGATCTGCAGTAGTGTGTTATATCTGCCCCTCTGCACTGGGAGCCTGTTTAGATGCTCAGGGAGAGGACTGGAATGAGCAGAGAGAGTTGAATAATTCATTTCCCTGTGCATGATGAGTACGGCTGCTGACCTTGAAAGCAAGGAAGGCCTGGTGTTGATGATGTAGGCAGCAGTGCATGATGGGAAGCAGTGGCCACACAGCAGCACAATACAGCTGTCAGGCCTGTAGTTGAGTGGCTTCATTAGAGTGACAAACGCATTAAGCTGAAAGGTTTAGATCCCGTCTCTGTTCTACCGCAACTCTTCCCAGCAGTTTTAGATCCCGTCTCTGTTCTACCGCAACTCTTCCCAGCAGTTTTAGACCCCGTCTCTGTTCTACCGCAACTCTTCCCAGCAGTTTTAGATCCCGTCTCTGTTCTACCGCAACTCTTCCCAGCAGTTTTAGATCCCGTCTCTGTTCTACCGCAACTCTTCCCAGCAGTTTTAGATCCGGTCTCTGTTCTACCGCAACTCTTCCCAGCAGTTTTAGATCCCGTCTCTGTTCTACCGCAACTCTTCCCAGCAGTTTTAGATCCCGTCTCTCTTCTACCGCAACTCTTCCCAGCAGTTTTAGATCCCGTCTCTGTTCTACCGCAACTCTTCCCAGCAGTTTTAGATCCCGTCTCTCTTCTACCGCAACTCTTCCCAGCAGTTTTAGATCCCGTCTCTGTTCTACTGCAACTCTTCCCAGCAGTTTTAGACCCGGTCTCTCTGTTCTGCCGCAACTCTTCCCAGCAGTTTTAGATCCCGTCTCTGTTCTACCGCAACTCTTCCCAGCAGTTTTAGATCCCGTCTCTGTTCTACCGCAACTCTTCCCAGCAGTTTTAGACCCGGTCTCTCTGTTCTACCGCAACTCTTCCCAGCAGTTTTAGACCCGGTCTCTCTGTTCTGCCGCAACTCTTCCCAGCAGTTTTAGATCCCGTCTCTGTTCTACCGCAACTCTTCCCAGCAGTTTTAGATCCTGTCTCTGTTCTACCGCAACTCTTCCCTGCAGTTTTAGATCCGGTCTCTGTTCTACCGCAACTCTTCCCAGCAGTTTTAGATCCGGTCTCTGTTCTACTGCAACTCTTCCCAGCTGTTTTAGATCTGGTCTCTGTTCTACCGCAACTCTTCCCAGCAGTTTTAGATCCTGTCTCTGTTCTACCGCAACTCTTCCCAGCAGTTTTAGATCCCGTCTCTGTTCTACCGCAACTCTTCCCAGCAGTTTTAGATCCCGTCTCTGTTCTACCGCAACTCTTCCCAGCAGTTTTAGATCCCGTCTCTGTTCTACTGCAACTCTTCCCAGCAGTTTTAGATCCCGTCTCTGTTCTACCGCAACTCTTCCCAGCAGTTTTAGATCCCGTCTCTGTTCTACCGCAACTCTTCCCAGCAGTTTTAGATCCCGTCTCTGTTCTACCGCAACTCTTCCCAGCAGTTTTAGATCCCGTTTCTGTTCTACCGCAACTCTTCCCAGCAGTTTTAGATCCCGTCTCTGTTCTACTGCAACTCTTCCCAGCTGTTTTAGATCTGGTCTCTGTTCTACCGCAACTCTTCCCAGCAGTTTTAGATCCGGTCTCTCTGTTCTACTGCAACTGTTTTCAGCAGTTTTAGATCCCGTCACTGTTCTACAGCAACTCTTCCCAGCAGTTTTAGATCCCGTCTCTGTTCTACCGCAACTCTTCCCAGCAGTTTTAGACCCGGTCTCTCTGTTCTACTGCAACTCTTCCCAGCTGTTTTAGATCTGGTCTCTGTTCTACCACAACTCTTCCCAGCAGTTTTAGATCCGGTCTCTCTGTTCTACTGCAACTGTTTTCAGCAGTTTTAGATCCCGTCACTGTTCTACCGCAACTCTTCCCAGCAGTTTTAGATCCCGTCTCTGTTCTACTGCAACTCTTCCCAGCTGTTTTAGATCTGGTCTCTGTTCTACCGCAACGCTTCCCAGCAGTTTTAGATCCCGTCTCTGTTCTACCGCAACTCTTCCCAGCAGTTTTAGATCCGGTCTCTCTGTTCTACTGCAACTGTTTTCAGCAGTTTTAGATCCCGTCACTGTTCTACCGCAACTCTTCCCAGCAGTTTTAGATCCCGTCTCTGTTCTACCGCAACTCTTCCCAGCAGTTTTAGACCCGGTCTCTCTGTTCTACCGCAACTCTTCCCAGCAGTTTTAGATCCCGTCTCTGTTCTACCGCAACTCTTCCCAGCAGTTTTAGATCCCATCTCTCTCTTCTACCGCAACTCTTCCCAGCAGTTTTAGATCCCGTCTCTGTTCTACCGCAACTCTTCCCAGCAGTTTTAGATCCCGTCTCTGTTCTACCGCAACTCTTCCCAGCAGTTTTAGACCCGGTCTCTCTGTTCTACCGCAACTCTTCCCAGCAGTTTTAGATCCCGTCTCTGTTCTACCACAACTCTTCCCAGCAGTTTTAGATCCCGTCTCTGTTCTACCACAACTCTTCCCAGCAGTTTTAGATCCCGTCTCTCTCTTCTACCGCAACTCTTCCCAGCAGTTTTAGATCCCGTCTCTGTTCTACTGCAACTCTTCCCAGCTGTTTTAGATCTGGTCTCTGTTCTAACGCAACTCTTCCCAGCAGTTTTAGATCCAGTCTCTCTGTTCTACTGCAACTGTTTTCAGCAGTTTTAGATCCCGTCACTGTTCTACCGCAACTCTTCCCAGCAGTTTTAGATCCCGTCTCTGTTCTACCGCAACTCTTCCCAGCAGTTTTAGACCCGGTCTCTCTGTTCTACCGCAACTCTTCCCAGCAGTTTTAGATCCCGTCTCTGTTCTACCGCAACTCTTCCCAGCAGTTTTAGATCCCGTCTCTCTTCTACCGCAACTCTTCCCAGCAGTTTTAGATCCCGTCTCTCTCTTCTACCGCAACTCTTCCCAGCAGTTTTAGACCCGCCCTCTGTTCTACCGCAACTCTTCCCAGCAGTTTTAGATCCCGTCTCTGTTCTACCGCAACTCTTCCCAGCAGTTTTAGACCCGGTCTCTGTTCTACTGCAACTCTTCCCAGCAGTTTTAGATCCCGTCTCTGTTCTACCGCAACTCTTCCCAGCAGTTTTAGATCCGGTCTCTGTTAGATCCGGTCTCTTTTAGATCCCGTCTCTGTTCTACCGCAACTCTTCCCAGCAGTTTTAGATCCGGTCTCTGTTCTACCGCAACTCTTCCCAGCAGTTTTAGATCCGGTCTCTGTTAGATCCCATCTCTGTTCTACTGCAACTCTTCCCAGCAGTTTTAGATCCGGTCTCTGTTAGATCCGGTCTCTTTTAGATCCCGTCTCTGTTCTACCGCAACTCTTCCCAGCAGTTTTAGATCCGGTCTCTGTTCTACCGCAACTCTTCCCAGCAGTTTTAGATCCGGTCTCTGTTAGATCCCATCTCTGTTCTACCGCAACTCTTCCCAGCAGTTTTAGATCCGGTCTCTGTTAGATCCGGTCTCTTTTAGATCCTGTCTCTGTTCTACCGCAACTCTTCCCAGCAGTTTTAGATCCGGTCTCTGTTCTACCGCAACTCTTCCCAGCAGTTTTAGATCCGGTCTCTGTTAGATCCCATCTCTGTTCTACTGCAACTCTTCCCAGCAGTTTTAGATCCGGTCTCTGTTCTACCGCAACTCTTCCCAGCAGTTTTAGATCCGGTCTCTGTTAGATCCGGTCTCTTTTAGATCCCGTCTCTGTTCTACCGCAACTCTTCCCAGCAGTTTTAGATCCCGTCTCTGTTCTACCGCAACTCTTCCCAGCAGTTTTAGATCCCGTCTCTGTTCTACCGCAACTCTTCCCAGCAGTTTTAGACCCGGTCTCTGTTCTACCGCAACTCTTCCCAGCAGTTTTAGACCCGGTCTCTGTTCTACCGCAACTCTTCCCAGCAGTTTTAGATCCCGTCTCTGTTCTACCGCAACTCTTCCCAGCAGTTTTAGATCCCGTCTCTGTTCTACCGCAACTCTTCCCAGCAGTTTTAGATCCCGTCTCTCTTCTACCGCAACTCTTCCCAGCAGTTTTAGATCCCGTCTCTGTTCTACCGCAACTCTTCCCAGCAGTTTTAGATCCCGTCTCTGTTCTACCGCAACTCTTCCCAGCAGTTTTAGATCCCGTCTCTCTTCTACCGCAACTCTTCCCAGCAGTTTTAGATCCCGTCTCTGTTCTACCGCAACTCTTCCCAGCAGTTTTAGATCCGGTCTCTGTTCTACCGCAACTCTTCCCAGCAGTTTTAGATCCGGTCTCTGTTAGATCCGGTCTCTGTTAGATCCGGTCTCTTTTAGATCCCGTCTCTGTTCTACCGCAACTCTTCCCAGCAGTTTTAGATCCGGTCTCTGTTCTACCGCAACTCTTCCCAGCAGTTTTAGATCCGGTCTCTGTTAGATCCCATCTCTGTTCTACTGCAACTCTTCCCAGCAGTTTTAGATCCGGTCTCTGTTCTACCGCAACTCTTCCCAGCAGTTTTAGATCCGGTCTCTGTTAGATCCGGTCTCTTTTAGATCCCGTCTCTGTTCTACCGCAACTCTTCCCAGCAGTTTTAGATCCCGTCTCTGTTCTACCGCAACTCTTCCCAGCAGTTTTAGATCCGGTCTCTCTGTTCTACCACAACTCTTCCCAGCAGTTTTAGATCCCGTCTCTCTTCTACCGCAACTGTTTTCAGCAGTTTTGTGCTCAGATGCTGCACTCGCCACTCAGGTATATAAGCTGCTTTAGTTCATTAAGACTTGACAGATGAACTTGTGTCAGCTGTGACGAGGCGTTCCAGCGATATGGAAGTCGCCATCTTTGATATTTAATGTAATGACTGTCCCTGTGGTTACAGGTAATATTCACTGCTACTGCAAGAACAGAAACTGGGATTGGCTCAGGTTATTTGTTCATACTGTAGTGGATTGAATACTCTGAATGTAAGAGTTTATGCCCATAACATAGTGCACTCAGACTCGGCACCTGGTCATCTGAAGTTGGGAGACGGTTTGGGCCGAAAGGAAGCTACTCTCTAAATAGAGTCTGGGGATTTGGCATTATGCGGTTTTAAACATTTAATGCCTCAGTATATATAACTAATGTAACATCATAAGGATAGATAATCTGCAATTGTGTGTTTTTAATTTATGTTTAAAGAGAGGGTTTGGTAGGGTTTTTTCTTAGCGTTGTCTAAAGTACCGACTTCGGTACCAAGTTGGTCCTGAAATTTTAAAAATGTGCTGCTTTGAGCACTGTTGAGTGGAATCATAAACGCCTCTGATTGGCCATTGTGTTCACACGCTCATCAGATATATCTTAACATTTTTTGACAACACTAGTTTTTCTTAATGTTTAGAATCTCTTTAATTTCTTCGATTTTGATTGATAACAAAGGTCTTAGGAAACACATCTGGTTGGTGTCTGGTGGACATGAACCTAAACCTATATTATACTGGCTTCCTCAGTACCAGCTAATCAAACAGTTATTCAGGGAACCCACTGATGAGTTGATTGTGAAAACATGTATCTAATCTGCAGTATTTCTCTGTGTGTCTCAGGTAGTGGTGATGGCTACAGATAGAGGGATAGTGGAAGACTGGCTCTCAGAGTTCAAGGTGAGTCAAGTAGCATCCAGTATTAAGGCCTGATGGTGTGTGTGTTTCCAGATAAACAGACTGCTGGTTCAGGAAGGATGCTGTGCCTTATTATCTCAATGCTTGAACACACACACAGATGAGAATAGTACCATTCATTCAGGAGAGTGCTGTAATGTTGGGGTTCTCAACATATTAATCAACATATTAATCAAATCTATTGTGATGTTCCTCCTTGCATAATAACACATAAAGACCCGTAGAAATTGTGACCCTAAAATCTAAATTGTGAATTACCATGATGGTAAAAGCCAGTGAATATGCAAATTTTTTTTTTTAGACTTTCAGACCTTTAAATATTGGTATTTTTTTTTAATAGTTTCTCAAGTAGATGATGGTCAAGGCACCAGAAAAGTAGACGCTCTTTGATCTTATGGCTTTTGTGTTTAACAAAGGAGCGTTTTAAAAGTATTTTATTCCATTGTTCCGAGCTCTTTTATTTAAGCGCATAGAATCTTGGGGCTAATACAGATCATTTAATAGCTACTAAACACTTTAGATTTGTGTTGGTTTGTTTTTAATGATGCTGAATGTGTGTGTGTGCTCTGACAGGCCCTGTCGGAAGCGCAGCTCTCTGGTTATGCTGGGATCCTCCCCCAGAAGGATACGCTGGTACCTGCCCTCTACAGAGTCATTCAGGACCCCGACACTGAGGTGAGAAGAGAGAGATCACACACACACACACACACACACACCTTCTCCTCGTCTCCTCAGACTCCTGAGCATCATCTGTGTGTTCACAGCTGCTGGAGCCTGTGTGCCACCAACTCTTCGAGCTGTACCGCAGTTCAGAGGAGCGTCTGCGGCGCTTTACTCTGCAGTTCCTCCCCGAGCTGCTCTGGGTTTACCTGCGCCGACGCAGACACAGCAGCAGCTGCATAGAGGCTCTTCTGCTGGGCATTTACAACCTGGTGAGTGTGTGTGTGTGTGTGTGTGTGTGTGTGTGTGTGTGTGTGTGTGAGCTGCTCTGGGTTTACCTGCGCCGACGCAGACACAGCAGCAGCTGCATAGAGGCTCTTCTGCTGGGCATTTACAACCTGGTGTGTGTGTGTGTGTGTGTGTGTGTGTGTGTGTGTGTGTGTGTGTGTGTGTGTGTGTGTGTGTGTGTGTGTGTGTGTGTGTGTGTGTGTGTGTGTGTGTGTGTGAGCTGCTCTGGGTTTACCTGCGCCGACGCAGACACAGCAGCAGCTGCATAGAGGCTCTTCTGCTGGGCATTTACAACCTGGTGTGTGTGTGTGTGTGTGTGTGTGAGAGCTGCTCTGGGTTTACCTGCGCCGACACAGCAGCAGCTGCATAGAGGCTCTTCTGCTGGGCATTTACAACCTGGTGAGTGTGTGTGTGTGTGTGTGTGTGTGTGGTGAGCGCACTGGTGCCGTTGTACTGTGGCTGCCGTCGCATCATCCCAGTGGATGCTGGTTGAGGAGAGATTCCCTGATGTGATTGTAAAGCACTTTGGGTGTACAGTAGTACATATGAAAGCACTATATAAATGCCTCATTCATTTATTCATTCATTGGTTATCTCTAAAATCAGAGGGAAATGATAGGTGAATAACACTGATGTGGTTGTAAGCCTAAACTTGACATAATCTCTGAACTTCTCCCTCAAATCTGATTGTTGCTCCAGGGTCAACAAAGATGTTGATCATGTTCTGCGCTCCTCATAGTTTCACGTCTCTACGACTTGCGGTTTGGTCTGCCTGATCACTTTTAGGGCAGAATGTTGATCTTATCTAACATTTACTATAGTGTTTCAGCTATGCACTTGAACCCCGATAACGAAGGTTTGAGAGCATGTTATCCCGTCTCCCGCTAGCCCGATACCACAGTGCTACTGCTACAAGTATCTCCACAGATGAGCATCTCTCTTCAGCAAACTCCATTAAAGCTCAAGGCCTGTGCATCCTGAAGCTCAGAAGCAGTCGGCTTCATTAGAAGAGGTGAACGCTGAACTCTCTCCAGTGCAGATGCTGTTGCAGTCTTAGACCTGTTGCTTTCAGTGACGTGAACTCTGTTCAGTTTGCATATAGTGTGGGAATTTAAGATTGAATGGAACAAATCGGATAGCTATCTGATCACTGGCAATGGCGTAGCATTGGTAGAAATACGCCAAAAACAACAACAACAGCAACCGTAACATGGAGGGGTTTGCAGTACAGATGTTGTCTTATATAAATTTTACAACATGGGAATGCGTATCCGTTCATGCCATATAGCAGGATGAGAACTGAAAAGTAATATAGTAATAAAATTGGCTTTAGAACTTAAATCAGATCCTTAGATCCTTCAGTGTCCTTGAATAAAAGCACATCCCAAATGCATAGCATGTACTGTAATATACCCTCAGCGTCACACATTGTTTATATTGTATGTTTTACAGGAAATTGTGGATAAAGACGGAAACAGCAAGCTGTTATCTTTCATGATCCCGTCCCTGTCCAAACCATCCATATATCACGAGGTAAACAACATGCACAATACGCACACAGCCTTCTGTTTTACTCCTGCTAAACTTCTAAACTGAATTAATTTCCTACCTTAAGCAACACAATAACACCCAAAACATTAGTTCTGCAGAATGAAGGTTTCACGTCATTCCGCAACCTTTTTTCAACTTACTTTTTTGTAATTGTTTTTATTTTTTAGACATCCAAGTTAACACTTTGAACCTATGAACAACATCACAAACACACACAACATCCTCACGCCCATGTTCCCCTTCCCCCTAGATCACCCTGAAATTAGTAATTATAGAAAAGTTTTGATTTTTTTGTATCAATTTTAGTACTAACCACCTTTTTTCCTTCCTGTCCAGAAAAAAAACATACACCATTGTTTCAGTGTATGCATGTTCTAAGCATTTTTACACATTTTGTTATTTTTACCACTATGTGGTTCTGTTTCTAAACTTCTTGGGGACATTTTAAGGCATATATGTCTCCCAGTTCAACACACTAAGAAGCTGATGATTTAAACCAGGTGTTTTAATTAGTGTGACATCTAAAACATGATGCTAGGACTGTAGTTGAGAAAACACTGTTGTAAAACATGCCCTGTGTCCCAATGTTAGGACTAACCCTACTGTTCATCCTAAACTGAATGTGAGATTAGAATAAGTGTCCCCCAAAGCATATGATGTTGAAAAGAGTATGCCAAGTCCCCGGATGGTCTACTATTTAAGTGTGGATCCATGCTCACTATAGCAGCTAATATTGCCCACAACCCATTGCACTTTGGAGGAGGATTCAGTTCAGAACTACAAACACAAATAAAAATGTTTAAAAAACTACAAATCTGGTGGATGTGCGCGACATAAATAAATAAATAGATCCAGATGTGGGGGCAGTCGTGGCCTAAAGGTTGCGGGTTCGATCCTCAATACCGGCAGGAACATGTGGTGGGGGGGGGGGGGCAGTGAATGAACAGTGCTTTCTGCCACTCTCAGTTCCCACTACTGAGGTGTCCTTGAGCACCTAACCCCACATGGCTTCATGTCACTTCACCTTAAATCAATGACTGGGTTTGGACAGTACTTGCTTTTTAGGCAAAGCGTTGAATGATGCAGTCTGAAGCTGGTATTGCGTCATACATGGTATGAATTGCATCATGTTATTCCTAGAAGTCATAGATGATGCAGTCATATCAAAGCTTACATCGCTCTGCTGAACATATAGCCCATATCAGCTCTAGAAATAACACAACAGGGGTGCAAAACTCTGCCCTGTAGAGTCTAGCTCCATCTCTGCTCCATCACAAATACCTGTAGTTCTCAAATAAGCTGAAGGACTTGGATCAGGTGTGTTTAATAAGGGCTGAAGCTGAACTCTTCAGGAACGGAGTTTTGCACCCGTGAGTCAGTGTCATGCTTTTACCGTGAGCGATGCTGTCGGGTTCTGTCACTTCGCTCTGGTTTATTCTTGTTTGGTGACAGAGCTCTGACATTCCTTCGGTCTTGTCATTGTGAGCATGCAGTTCTGTCCGTACAGTCTTTCATCTGCATGGTGGGTTGTTGGTGTTGTGTGTGTGGAGTGTGGTGTTCAGATCCTGGCACTTGAGTCTAGTTTGGTGTCGGGGTTCGGACAGTCATGCTCCGTGTGTTTGTCTTCTGTTGTGAGCGCTCGGGATGAACACTCACTCATTCTCTGTGCTCTCGTTGTGTGAGCGCTTTCAAGTTTGTTCAAGCCATACACTTTTCTGTCTGTGCACAGGGCTTGTCATGTTTATTTATATGTGCCATGTGCCTGTCTACTGTCTTAACCCCGCGCTTCTTGTTATCTGATTATTGGTTTATTTGCCACACCTGCCCTTCCTCCGTACATGCTTTCTTTGCTCTATTCATTCTCTCTGTGTTCTCTGGCCTGTGCCAGTTCGGTGTCATACACTCTTTGTGCCCTGCACCATGAAGCCGTGTTGTGTCCCACTCCCAGCTGACCGCTCCCGTTTTCCCCCATTTGTTTTTGTTTTATATTTATTACGAATAAAAAGCCCATCAACTCTGCACCATTAAGTCCTGCGCCTGCTGAGGCCACATCACACAGCCTGATTGTACGAGACCTAACGTAGCTTTTCCTGAGATCTAAAGCTTTCAGTCTGAGGTGCAATGCTGTTTCGTCATATGACTGAGGTCTGAGGATGTCCTAAAATGTACACCGTGGTGTCCCTGATCTCTGTTTAGTGTAAATGTGTGTGTGTGTGTGTGTGTTTAGCCGTCTAGTCTGGGCTCCATGGGTCTGACTGAGGGAGCGCTCTGCCAGCATGACCTGATCAGGGTGATCTACAGTGGCCTGCACCCACAGAGAGAGACTTTCACTGCCCAGAACAGGTCATTGTTGGATAAGTGTTTCTTCACAGTTCACAGTTTTGAAAGGAAAGATATGTAAAGTGAACTAACAAATTTGTCAATAGTTTTCACTATTCATGTGTACAGGTGATTTTGTGTTATAATGTGTGTCTGCAGGTTTGAGGTATTGTGTTTCCTGATGTTGTGCTATAACTCAGTGGTGGTCTACATGCCCCCCTCTTCACACCAGGCCGTCTGCAGAATGAGCTCACGGTGAGATCTCTTCTCCGCTCTTTGAGCAGATAGTGACCCATTATATTAGAAGCAGGCCGCCGCTGAGAACAGCTGTAACCGAGTTGGCCGAACATGATTGCGGTTCTGACCTGAACAGACTTCCATTGCAGACGCAGCTCACGTCTGAGTCTGGTTACCGTCGGAGTGCGATTGGAAGCCCTGGCCTCAGCCGACCCTAGAGCTGTACCCGATTAGAGGGATGAACAGGGAGAAGGGCTGTCAATAGATTAACATTTTTAATCACGATTAACCGCACACTTTTTGTGAAATTAAGCATACAACATTATTCTTGTTTAACACTATATCCAGCAAAGTAAACTATCAGATTGATGGATGATTCTCACAAAACTGTATTTTCTGCCAGTTTTCAAGGTGAATTTAGGTTTCTTTCCAAAAAAGGACACCTTGAGACTCCAAAAGGACACAGAATAACCAAATGATATAAGAGTCCATATAATTCATAAGTTTATGCACACCAAAGCACCCATGAAAAAAAAAAACAATTCAGTGTATAGTATATGTGTACAGTGCAACAGCACAGAGCTTGTTTAGATTTTAGACAAGTCGAGTTGCGATACCGAACAAGACCACATGTTTACACATCAATATAACGGACTGACGCATGTTTACGACTTCTGTACGTCACTGCAATCGTCGTTACCTTTTTTTAATAGTTTTATTTTCAGTTAAAACATATACATAACATTACCATTGTTGTTTAACTGGTGTGTGGTTTAACTGGTGTGGTGTTTATGTGTAACTGGTGTGGTGTGTAACTGGTGTGTTGTGTAACTGGTGTGGTGTGTAACTGGTGTGTTGTGTAACTGGTGTGGTGTGTAACTGGTGTGGTGTGTAACTGGTGTGTTGTGTTTAACTGGTGTGTTGTGTAACTGGTGTGATGTGTAACTGGTGTGTTGTGTAATTGGTGTGTAACTGGTGTGGTGTGTAACTGGTGTGTTGTGTAACTGTTGTGTAACTGTTGTGTAACTGTTGTGTTGTGTAACTGGTGTGTTGTGTAACTGGTGTGTTGTGTAACTGGTGTGTGGTGTAACTGCTGTGGTGTGTAACTGGTGTGTTGTGTAACTGGTGTGTTGTGTAACTGGTGTGTTGTGTAACTGTTGTGTTGTGTAGCTGGTGTGTTTAACTGATGTGGTGTGTAACTGGTGTGTTGTGTTTAACTGGTGCGTTGTGTAACTGGTGTGTGGTGTAACTGCTTTGGTGTGTAACTGGTGTGTTGTGTAATTGGTGTGTTGTGTAATTGGTGTGTTGTGTAACTGCTGTGGTGTGTTGTGTTTGACTGGTGTGGTGTGTAACTGGTGTGGTGTGTAACGAGTGTGTTGTGTAACTGGTGTGTAATGGGTGTGGTATGTAACTGGTGTGGTGTGTAACTGGTGTGGTGTGTAACTGGTGTGTTGTGTTTGACTGGTGTGTTGTGTTTGACTGGTGTGGTGTGTAACTGGTGTGTTGTGTAACTGGTGTGGTGTGTAACTGGTG
Organism: Vimba vimba; assembly: GCA_022828995.1. NCBI lineage: Eukaryota > Metazoa > Chordata > Actinopteri > Cypriniformes > Leuciscidae > Vimba > Vimba vimba. The sequence goes on along the minus strand of CM040823.1, from coordinate 45,002,077 downwards.
TGTTGTGTTTGACTGGTGTGGTGTGTAACTGGTGTGTTGTGTTTGACTGGTGTGTTGTGTTTGACTGGTGTGGTGTGTAACTGGTGTGTTGTGTAACTGGTGTGGTATGTAACTGGTGTGGTGTGTAACTGGTGTGGTGTGTAACTGGTGTGTTGTGTTTGACTGGTGTGTTGTGTTTGACTGGTGTGGTGTGTAACTGGTGTGTTGTGTAACTGGTGTGGTGTGTAACTGGTGTGGTGTGTAACTGGTGTGGTGTGTAACTGGTGTGTAACGGGTGTGGTGTGTAACTGGTGTGTTGTGTTTGACTGGTGTGGTGTGTAACTGGTGTGTTGTGTTTGACTGGTGTGGTGTGTAACTGGTGTGGTGTGTAACTGGTGTGTTGTGTTTGACTGGTGTGGTGTGTAACTGGTGTGTTGTGTAACTGGTGTGGTGTGTAACTGGTGTGTTGTGTTTGACTGGTGTGGTGTGTAACTGGTGTGGTGTGTAACTGGTGTGTAACGGGTGTGATGTGTAACTGGTGTGGTGTGTAACTGGTGTGTAACTGGTGTGTAACGGGTGTGTTGTGTAACTGGTGTGTAACGGGTGTGTTGTGTAACTGGTGTGTAACTGGTGTGTAATGGGTGTGGTGTGTAACTGGTGTGTAATGGGTGTGGTGTGTAACTGGTGTGTAACGGGTGTGTTGTGTAACGGGTGTGTTGTGTAACGGGTGTGTTGTGTAACGGGTGTGTTGTGTAACGGGTGTGTTGTGTAACTGGTGTGTAACGGGTGTGTGATGTGTAACTGGTGTGTTGTGTAACTGGTGTGTAACTGTTGTGATGTGTAACGGGTGTGGTGTGTAACTGGTGTGTAACGGGTGTGTTGTGTAACTGGTGTGTAATGGGTGTGTTGTGTAACTGGTGTGTAACTGGTGTGTAACGGGTGTGGTGTGTAACTGGTGTGTAACTGGTGTGGTGTGTAACTGGTGTGGTGTGTAACTGGTGTGTAACTGGTGTGTAACGGGTGTGTTGTGTAACTGGTGTGTAACGGGTGTGTTGTGTAACTGGTGTGTAACTGGTGTGTAACGGGTGTGTAACGGGTGTGTTGTGTAACTGGTGTGTAACTGGTGTGTAATGGGTGTGGTGTGTAACTGGTGTGGTGTGTAACTGGTGTGTAACTGGTGTGTAATGGGTGTGTTGTGTAACTGGTGTGTAACGGGTGTGGTGTGTAACTGGTGTGTAATGGGTGTGGTGTGTAACTGGTGTGGTGTGTAACTGGTGTGTAACTGGTGTGTAACGGGTGTGTTGTGTAACTGGTGTGTAACGGGTGTGTTGTGTAACTGGTGTGTAACGAGTGTGGTGTGTAACTGGTGTGTAATGGGTGTGGTGTGTAACTGGTGTGTAATGGGTGTGGTGTGTAACTGGCGTGTAATGGGTGTGGTGTGTAACTGGTGTGATGTGTAACTGGTGTGGTGTGTAACTGGTGTGTTGTGTAACTGGTGTATAACTGGTGTGTAACGGGTGTGTTGTGTAACTGGTGTGTAACGGGTGTGTGATGTGACAGGCTGTGCGTGTGCGGGTTCCCTCGGCAGCAGCTGAAGGCGTGGACGGCCCCCTGCATACGTGTGCTGCTGGACCCAGAGTTCATGGTGCAGATGCTGACTGCGGTCTATCATGCCATGTGAGTGTGAATACGTCTCATTGCTTCCAGCCTCAGTTTAGCGCTGTTGGATCACTAACGGTTCCCTTTCGAAAGGGAACTCGCACTGCATCGATGACGCTTTGGGGAACGCCTCCGTGTGAACCGGTGTCTGAAACGCTTATCCAATCACTGCAATCTTATTGGCCGGCGACAGCCTATGACGTCACTGCTAGTGCGACCCGGAAGTATATAAGGGGCGCCTAGAGAACATGTCAACATCTTTTCGTCTTCAGGGACTGTTTTGTATGTACGCTTAAACCTGAAAACTTCAAAAAGGTAATCATGGCTTGTGAAAAACACTTCATGAAGTGTGTGGATCCGTGTCTAAGATATTTGACACCTGATGACACACACAACTTGTGCGTTTACTGTTTGGGCTCAGCATGCACGATCAGTTCTTTTTTTTTTATGATTAACAGTTTATTGGTTTTTCAAAACATTTAACACACACAACAAAATAGAATAAAAGGAAGACATAACGCAACCATAGACAAAAACTATACTAAGAGTACATATTAAATTAAAAAAAATGAAAAAAACACGGATGACAGTGATGCACAGAGCCCTTGAGTTTACAATCTTGCCTATATGTAGGTACAGTATTGTAACAAAAAGTGTCCGTCAATCATGTTTTCTAGTTAAATGCTATGTTTATGAGCCAGAATGCCATTAAACGCCCAAAGTGTACGAATGATACTTCCCCCATTTCAAGTTATACTCCTCCACTTTATCAAGCAACCTGTAGGACAGTTGTTCAAGGGCAGCCAGCTGACCCAGAGCAGCGTGCCACAAATCCAGTGCAGGTGCAGAGGGGGCTTTCCATTCTTTGACCAGAAGTTTCCGGCCTAACATAAGGACAACCTGGGTCCAGTTAAAGAGTGGAGGGGTCAGATCACTTAATGCAGAGGGGTCCCCCAAAATAAACAAACTTGGGGTGAACGGGATATTCTGGTCGACAATTTTCTCTACGACTTGATGTAGGGAAGACCAAAAAGCCTGAATTTTTGGGCAACTCCAGAGCATGTGTACTAGGGTACCATCTTTGTCCCGACACCTCCAGCAATCCGAGTTATCAACCAAACCAACCTTATGCAGCCTGGATGGTGTCCAATAGAATCTATTCAGTATTTTGATTTGGATAAGTCGCGTTCGCAGTTCCCTTGAGATTTTTTTCCCATTTCTAAGAATTCTGCCCCATTCTGCATCTGTGAATGACACCTTTAGGTCAGTTTCCCATGTCATTTTAAGGGACAATATATTAGAGTCCGAGGCCATAAGGATCATTGCGCAGTAAGCAGAGGCTTCATGGCCGCGCCCATAAATTGTTAGGACCTTCTCTAATATGTCACCGCTTGGTAGAACTAATGAATGGGAGCCGAAGACCTGCACCAGGAGGTGTCTTAACTGAAAATACTTCCATTGTTGATTACGTGGTAAGTCAAATTCCTGTCTAAGTGCCTCAAAAGATTTTAATGTCCCATCTTGGTACAGGTCTCCGAGCACCCTAATCCCTTTTTGCAACCAGAGCTTCCAAAGGAAGGGAGATTTATTTATACAGAGCTTGGGATTTTGCCAGATCCCGGCAGACTGGTGCAGTTACGGATCAAATTTAAAGATCTTAGCTACTCTCTTCCAAACCCACTGAATGTGGGACAAAATGGGATGTGACTGATTCTGTTGGGCTAATTTGGCTATGATGTATGCTATGGGTGTGAGAGGGGAGGACACCACGCTTTCGAGGTGAAACCACGGGGGGGCTCTCTCAGGGGGTAAAGACCACCGTGCCATATGCCTAATGGTGAACGCATAATGGTAAAAGAGCAAGTTGGGCACACCTAATCCTCCTCTGTCCACTGGCCTCTGCAACTTTTGCAGGTTCATCCTGGGACGTTTGTTATTCCATAAAAAATTATTACAAAGTTGATCAAATTGTTTGAAATAGCGCAAAGGAATGGGGACTGGGAGAGCCTGTAGCAAGTAGTTGAATTTCGGAGCACAAATCATTTTAATGATGTTTACCTTGCCCCACATAGAGAGATACAATGGAGACCACCGCTCTATATCAGCCCGCAGTTTGTCCAGTAGGGGGTCAAAATTTGTTTTGATCAGATCCGTCAATTTGGGGGGGAATGTTAACCCGAGATGTTTAATGCCTTTCTTAGGCCAGGCAAAGGTGCCTGACTGGAAGAGGGATTTGGGACAATATGGTGTGAGTGGAAGAGCCTCAGATTTTGTCCAGTTGACTTTATAACCCGAAATGGATGAGAACTTGTCAATAATTTTTAGCGATGCAAGAGAATGTTCGGGATCTGTGACAAATAAAAGGATATCATCTGCATACATCATCAATTTATGACATTTGTCACCGATTTGTATGCCTGGAAAGGTTCCAGGCAGGTTCTCTACGTATAGCAACTGCTAGCGGTTCAAGCGCAACTGCAAAAAGTAGAGGAGAGAGAGGGTCTCCCTGCCTCGTGCCTCTTTCCAGTTCAAATGGGAGGGAGATGATACCGTTCGTAAGCACAGACGCTGAGGGGTGAGTGTATATGAGCCTAATCCAAGCTATGAACTTTTTGCCGAAGCCGAAACATTCCAGGGTGGAGAGCAAATATTGCCACTCCACCCTGTCAAACGCCTTTTCGGCGTCCAGCGAGATAGCAGCCATGGGAGAGGTGTTATCCTGAGTGGCCCACATAATATCAATAAGTCTTCTGATGTTGTCTGCCGAGGAACGCGAACGTATAAAGCCGACCTAGTCAGGATGGATCAAGGAGGTTATTACCTTGTCCAGACGGTTAGCTAAAATTTTAGATAGTATTTTACTGTCACAGGAAGTCAAACTAATAGGTCTAAAATTTTTACAGTCTAAAGGGTCTTTTCCTTCCTTCAAGATAAGGGTGATAATGGCCTCAGATAATGAGGGAGGGAGTTTACCCTTCTCGAGAGCTTCATTATAGGTGTCTAGGAGTAATGGTGCAAGTTCCTCAGCATAAGCTTTATAAAATTCGGCTGTAAAGCCATCTAAGCCTGGTGCTTTACTTGAAGGAAGGTGTTTAATAACGTCACTTATCTCCTCAATAGTAACAGGTGATTCAAGACGTTCAAGCTGGTCCTCTGACAACACCGGCAGATCAAGAGTTGACAGAAAAGACGTAATGTCTTCCCCGTCCCACCTCGACTCCGAAGTGTAAAGTTTTATATAAAAGTCTCTAAAAGCTGAATTAATCTCCTTGGTATCAGTCAGGACAGACCCTTTGTCCCTCCTAATAGCAGGAATAGTACTCATTGCTTCTTTTTGTTTAATGTACCTGGCAAGTAGTCTACCAGCCTTGTCACCATCCTCAAAGTATTTCTGCCTTGCCCGAAATAGAGAGAATTCTGCCCTCTGGGTCATAATTGAATTAAACTCATACTTTAGTCTGGTCAACATGGTGAGATTTTCAGAGGACTTTTTTTTTATTTTAAAGTTTGATTCTGCAGTTATGATCTGCTTTTCAAGCTCCTGGAGCTTAGCATTGTTTTCCTTCTTCCTGAATGACGCGTATTGAATTATGTGGCCTCTCAAAAAGGCTTTCAAAGCCTCCCATGCTACCCCTGCTGACGGAGCCGTTGGGAGATTGGTGTCAATATAGAGGTTAATTTGTGATCTAAGTGATGCCTTAAAAGTCTCATCTAATAAAAGGCTAGCGTTTAATCTCCATCTAGTTGACCTAGCTGGCTTATTAAAAGACAGAATATGGAGAAATATTGGACTATGGTCTGAAATAATTATATTACCAATGTCGCTCGCTCCCATAGCTGATACCAGTGAATGAGACACCAAAAAAAAATCTATTCTGGAAAACGAACTATGTGGTGAAGAGAAGAATGTAAAATCTCTCGATGATGGGTTTTGTAGCTGCCAAATGTCTACTAGACCCGATGCTTTGGACATATCTTTGAGCACTGCGTGTGCCCTAGTAGTACGGGCCGATGGAGAACTACGGTCTAGTATAGGGTCCATTACCTCATTAAAATCACCCCCCATGATAATTGGATAGTCCCCCAAAGCATTCAGTTTCTTCTCGAGTAACCCAAAAAATGCCAGATCGTCTCTATTTGAAGCGTACACATTCGCTAGTATGATACTATTCCCCTGAATCTCTCACAGCATCAACAGCATTCTCCCTGCCTCATCTGCACTCTCTTTTAAGCATTTAAATTGTAGTCGCTTGTTACCTAGAGTAGCCACTCCTCTGCTCTTACTACTGCAGCAGGCAGCCGCCACAAAGCCCACCCAATCACCCCGAAGCTTTTGAGATTCTTGTGGTAGTAAATGGGTCTCCTGCATAAATACTACATCACATTTTTTAGATCTAATGAAAGTTAACACCTTCCTCTTCTTCACCATGTTATGGAGGCCTCTGACGTTCCAGCTCATAAGCTTTAAACCTTTTGTACTACTAGCTGAAATAATGTAAAATGAGTGTTATACAAGTTTTGCTGTACCTTCCAGAATGACTCATTAATGAGTAACATCACTAAATAATAAGAGACAAAAAACTCGTTAAATTTAAACATACACATAACAAAAGCAACGAAAATGCATCTGAGAAGCCAGACGCTTACACTAATCTCAGTTTGGTCCGTGACTCACTAACTTGAAGCCGCTATGACCGTGCCCCACCCCACCCAACCACCCCACCCCTGTTAACCTGCCCAAAGGTCAACCAACCTCCTACCTGCCCGACACGGACGTAAACATGAACATTATAATAACAAAGAGGAAGATATTTCAAACTTAGGCAATGAATTACACATTAACAGAAGTTTGCATAAAGAAAATAACCAATTGTGTGACTCAAGTTGCCATATGCATAAACCAGAATAATGAGCGAACATTGTAAGGACATGACACCTCACCTATAAAATCTCACTTTACACCGAGAAATAAGCAGCGATGTTGCCTTGGACCATATAGCGATTTTACTAACCTCCAGGCGAGTCCTCTTGATTGGAACGAGTGGACAAAAAAAAAATAAAAATAATAAAAATATATAAAAATATAAAAAAAAAAAAAAAAAAAAATATATATATATATATATATATATATATATATATATATATATATATATAATTAAAAAATAAATTAAAAAATAAATTAAAAAATAAATTAAAAAATAAATTAAAAAATAAATAAATAAATACATAAAAATACTAAGAACTAATCAACAGAGACATCCTCTGAATACCCCAACAAAAACAGAATCCAACGACCCACCACACGACCATAGTCCGCAAAGGATCAGTGAAATTCTTAGTATGTCCAGATAAAATTGTCCGTTTGTAGACAAAAATAAATAATTAAATAAAAATAAATAAATAAATAAATAAATAAATAAATAAAAGAACTAATCAACAGAGACATCCTCTGAATACCCCAACAGAAACAGAATCCAACGACCCACCACACGACCATAGTCCACAAAGGATCGGTGAAATTCTTCGTATGTCCAGATAAAATTGTTCATTTATCATAAAAAAAAGAAAAGAAAGAAAAAAAAAAAACTCGCCATTAGTCCATAGCCTGTAAACCTCCAGTAGTATTATCCGCTTGTGCTTCGACAAAAACGAATAAAAAGAAAAGTCTGTTTGACAGTCAGAACCAAAACTTTACCTCGTACACTCCGGGGCCGATGGTAGACCAACAGAAAAAAAGAATACGCACGGGCCAGCCCCTCACAATTTAAGCCTGTGATAAAGTGGCGCTGCATACCATTAATTCAAAACGCAGTAACGCCAAGTTATCAAAGGGAATGAATGTAAGCCAAGGCCTTTTTATGGTCATCAAATCGGCGGGGGCCCTGCGCTGATCTCACGGTGAGCACTGCCGGGTAGTCAAGAGAAAATTTTGTGCATTTTTCATGGAGCATCTTCTTACACTCGTTGAACTTTATGTGCTTCTCATTAACCAACTTGGAATAGTCGGCGAAGACCATTATACGATGCTCCTTCCAAGTAACTTTACCCATCTTGCGTGTAGCCTCCGAGATGCGGTTTCGGGCCTGAAATCTGAGAAATCTGGCGATGATGGGTCTTGCTGGCGAGGGATGTTCAGGACCTGAGCTCTTGCGCAATCCTCCAATCCTGTGCGCTCTGTCGATTTCCAGTCCCCCGGGGAAGGCGAGGTTCAGGATCTCCGGTAAAATTTTTATGAGGAATGAGGAATTTTATGAGGTATCTCTGTCCTCGCTACCCTCTGGAAACTCGATGAACCGTAAATTATTCCTTCGCTCCCGATTTTCAATATCGTCCAGTTTTTGGCGGAGGGCTTCCACCTCTGTAACTGTGGCTGGAGGGTTAGCCTGCTGTCTCTCATTAGCCTCCTCGAGAAAGCCCAAAAGGCTCTCGACTTGAGAAATGCGGCTTGTAATTTCAGCTAGTTTGCTATCTGTTGCACTTGTTGTAACCCAGATAGCCTCCAGCTTCTTGTCGTGGGCGTCTGACTTTTCCAGGATTAATGCAGTGAGTTTAGCAAATTCTTTGGCTACATTACCAGGGATGGTGCTAGCGTCCGGTTCGTCGGCGCCGGGCTCGTCATGAGGCTGCGTTTTCTTCAGGTTAGCTTGGCTAGCATTAGCCACTTCGTTAGCCTTCGCTCCACCGGAGCCAGTTTTCGGGGGATTTGTGGTGCTTCTGGTATTGTTTGGCATTGTTGCATATAACGTCAACTTTTCACACGATAACTCAAATAAAGTTGGACTCTTTGTCAAGTTTCAAAGTTAGTTTCATGCGGGGGTGGGTGCAGCTCTTACTCAAGCAGCCATTCTCGTCGACCATGTCACGTGACTCCATGCACGATCAGTTCTTGAGGGATCTGCTGGTGCCAACTATGAGTTTTCAGCCTATGACGTCACTGCTATAAAGCTCCAGCTCCTGTGAGCCTTCCATTCCTGCCCGATTTACACAATGAGATCGAAAAGGCATGGAAGAACCTGTATTCAGCGCGCATTCATCACCATCAGTGCACAAACTATGGTGATGTTGAGGGGATGCACGAACACGGGCATGTGTCGATGCCCCAATTGACGAGATGTTCGAGAACGATCTCACGGCTGGAGAGGCACCGACACTAAGTGCCCCGGCCCTGCCTTTTAAGCCATAAAAAGAGAAAGTCGCGCTTAAATGGCAGGGCATACGCAGCGGCGGGTCTGGCTGGTGATGCCCTGCACACAATGGCGGTGTTGCAAGCATACCAGGCTGATCTGCAGTCAGATTTGGACTGCATAACACTGTGGTCCGAATCTGCACTTCCTCACCCCAAGGGCTCCTTGCATCAGCCCTGAGGCTGGACCTACGAGGAGTTATTCCTTCAGTTTAGGAACCCGTCTGTGGGTCTGGCGTCTAGTGTGGTGGCGTCTCTTTCGAGCTCTTATGGTGATAGGCCTCCATTTGTGAATGTTGTTTATGCCATCGCTCTATGGGCAGCAGGTTGAGCTCTGTAGGTCTCCTCCCTTTATGAGAGTTTTAGTAAGGTTGAACAGTAGACCACAGTTCCCTGTTAGTGGTAGGTAGGGTTTTTATAGAATATTGAAATTAGGGCCCTGAAGTTCCCATATATAGGTAGGTTATGCGTACCCTTCCCATAGCATACCCCCTCCTCTTATGTTAGAGTCGACAGGCTTATGTAGTGGGTAGTGCCAATCTATAGTAGTGAACAGGTTGGCTTTATGACATGGAAAAAAATTCTGTTCATCTGAGCATCAAACAGATATTTCTGTGTGAGATGGCTTCCTCCCTAGCGCGAGTTATTCTACCGAGGACCGCTCTGTCAAGCTACAGATAGAACTACAAAGTCAAGTGTTGGCCCTCATGGGGCCACCTTTATTGCCACCTTATACTAGAGCAGCAGGTCTCCTCTCACTTTGAGAGTCGTTTTGAGATTATAGCTCTGAACTTCAGTCATATAATATTCGTGTGTCGCTGATGCCTGTGACATTCGAAGCTGTTGGCCTTACAGTAGGCCTCCTCGATAGTCCGGTAGCGCAAGACTGTACTCCCCTTACTTTAAAGGGTCGATAGCACTTCTGCTGAGTACACTGTCTTTTGGCAATATAAACCCTAGAGCTGGAGGCACTCCCCTTATTAGGGCCCCTTTAGAGTGCCCAGCCTTCACAGGGCTTTGAAGCACTGTGTAGATCCACGATCGTGTAGAGTTGCTCCCCTTGTTTGCAAGGGTTAGAAAGCACTGTGCTGAGTTCTACTCTCCAGAATGCCCTTCTCTATGATCCGATCTGTGAGCGATTACTGCCACTATCTGCATTCCTCCCTACCGGATGCCTCCATTAGTGAGGCAAATAATGTTAGAGACTCTGTTTAGGAAACAGACGGGTTGTTGGCAAGACTAGGTCAGTAAAATAGACCAGGTCAGCCTCCCTGGTGGCAGTTAAGCTAGGGTTGACTTCATGTCCCCCTCAGAAAGAGACTGGACGGGACTCCTTTCGGACCCCCTGGCCATATTCCCTTAAAGGAACCCCTTCCACGGAAGCTGTTGGTTCCAAGCCTTTGGGCATCCTTTGTAGGTCTTCATTGTCTCGGATGCCTCTTTTGAGGCATATAGCTTGGGCAGTGGCATACAGTCACTGTCCTGTATGTGACCCGAAGTGGGAAATGTTTTTTTCCAGGAGAACAGGGAACGAGATACTGCGTCTTTCGCCATGCTGAGGGGATGCCTGCACAGTCCCTTCAGACGATAATTTGTTGACATGTTCTCTAGGCGCCCCTTATATACTTCTGGGTCGCACTAGTAGTGACGTCATAGGCTGTCGCCATCCAATAGGATTGCCGTGATTAGATAAGCGTTTCAGACACCGGCTCACGCGGAGGCGTTCCCCAAAGCGTCATCGACGCAGTGTCTCGTTCCCTGTTCTCAGGGAACAGCGGTTACAGTCGTAACCTAGACGTTTACCTCCATATTTATAATTGTACTTAAATACAAGACAAAAAATACTGGACTACAATGAAAATGTAATGAACACTGAGAATATTGGGTACTGGATATTACTAAAAACTCAACAGTGAAACATCCTAAATACAAATGTATTTCAATGCATTACAGTTATGAGAATGTTTTGGGGTTTTTTTCACACAAGGCACCAATCCTGTAGTGATCACATCAAATGTCAGCAGCTAATAAATACAACCATCATGAAATTACGCAGATATATACAGGGTGTCTAGATTAAACTCTTCTAAATTTATTCTAAGGGAATCTCATGAATGAATTTACCTTTTTTACTTGTCCCGGTCCGCATCAGCCCATATTTATTCCTCTGTCTTGGGTGGAAAGAGTGTGTGATTAGTCTTGCTCTGGTGTTTCACTGGTGTGTTTGTGTATGAACGTGTGTGTGTGGCAGATATAACGGGGAGTGGGATGCTGGGAGAGAGGCTCTGGATGATATCCTGTACAGAGCTCAGCTGGAGCTGTATTCTGAGCCGCTGCTGGTACGACTCAAACACACTTGTGTTGTTCCTGTCTGAGGATTATTCTCTCTGCTGCGACTGAAGCTCTGTCTGTACTGTGACGTTTAGCTGGGCACTGCCATGAAGAGCTCTCTGCCGGACAGCAAACCAGACGGATCCCAGGGGAAGAAGATCCTGCAGGTGGAGGAGACTCCCACCATCAGCCGAATCTCCCACTGCACCATCACAGCGGCATCCATCCGCAGACTGCGCTGGAAGAGAGAGGGTACGCTCACACACACACACACACACACACACACACACACACACACACACACACACACACACACACACACACACACACACACACACACACACACACACACTCCCACCATCAGCCGAATCTCCCACTGCACCATCACAGCGGCATCCATCCGCAGACTGCGCTGGAAGAGAGAGGGTACGCTCACACACACACACACACACACACACACACACACACACACACACACTCCCACCATCAGCCAAATCTCCCACTGCACCATCACAGCGGCATCCATCCGCAGACTGCGCTGGAAGAGAGAGGGTACGCTCACACACACGCCTAACCGGATCTCACAAACACTGACCGAATCCTCCTGGATCACAGCTACACTACTTTTCCTTGTTTCAGAAGACCTTAAAGGGGTCAAATTAAACATCATATTTTATAATTTTTCATGAGATCCACTTATAATGGGACTATTAAAGGGGCTATTAATTATAACGAGTCACTGATAAACTCGTGCTGTGTGATTGACAGCTCCAGCGATTATAAAGGAAGCTGTTACAAACTGTTCCAAGTCACAAAGGGTTGGATAATAGCAGCTTTAATAATAGGGACAATCCAAACATGTAATCCAAAGTACAGGTGAAGTCAAACACAGGCAGGAAGATCATACAAACAAACACAACAAGGCAGGGAAAACGGGCAAAAGAGAAATCCACGGAACAGGCAAGAAATCCAAAACCAAGAGACATGAAACCAGGAACATACTCAGAGATGCAGTGAAATCAACTAACAAAACTTCACATTGAGTTACCGGGTGAACCAGGCTTTTATAGGCAGAGCTAACGAGGCTAATGATTAACAGCTGAATGTAATCATGGCTGATAAGTCCAGGCAAAGGATTATGGGGAATGGAGTCTGTGAAGTAGGGGTGCACGATATATCGACTCAATATCACGTTGCCCGATATTATATCGAAATTCTCGTGATAATTATGCGATTATTATTTTGTTTATGATGCGTCCTGTCCGACACCTCTCGAAAAATACACGTCGCTTGGAGAGGGTTACCTTTTCATGCTACAGATGTCCCACAGTGGTCAGAAAGAACAGGGGAGACACTTCGTTTCTCTCAGTATGACTCTAGAGTCGCTACTCGCTCCAAAGCTAATCGCCGTCACTCTCTCACTTCTCCCTCGCTCTACCACACAGTCCCCACACACACACACACTTGCTGGCTCAACGCCAAGCAGCAACCTCCCTGTCTCTCTCTTGAAACCAACACGGAAGTGAATTAAACGGCAATTCATCGACTGGCCGCTTGGGCTGGCTGCAGAAGTGAGTCAAATCTGTATCTCCCCCATGTTAAAATACCCAACTTTACAGCAGAAAAACACACGTTTACAGCCTGGAGCAAAAAGTGGCTTTGGTCTGTATAGCTTATTTTTCCCTTCATGACAACTGTGAGGGGGGGTGAATTTTTTTATAACTCATCCGTTTAAATTATATTAAGCCTTAAAATGTATGCATAATTAAGGGTGTCCACTTTTGAGTGACAGGTGGATTCCCGCTGCAGTGGTCATTAGTCATCATTAGCCGTTTGTCTGCTGTCTGTTAGCCGTCACGTTACCTCAGCTCATTGTCTGACTGTAAAAATAAATAAATTCGGGAGTGACGCGCTGCCAAGATGGCGACGGTCGGCCACGCCCACTTTAGGCTTCAGAAACGGTCTTCAGAAACCTACGGGTGACGTCACGGACACTACGTCCATATTTTTTTACAGTCTATGCTCAACGCACACACCAGCCCACAAGTATAAACATCAGGCCACCTGGCCACTTCATGCGTTTTCTCAGATCGGATCGCTATCTGATTTATCAGAACGATTCCATTTACACCTGGTCACATAAATGTGTTTTTGCTAAACGGATATAAATCCAATCTTCACTTCCCGTGCTATATGCAGATTTAATGGAGTTCACGTCACCGAAAGCAACAGTTATGAGCTGCATTTTATTGATCATCAGCTAAAATTTCAAAATCAAAGACGGCAATAAGAGAGAGCGGTAACAGCCCTGGTAAGATCATTTAGTTTCTTTACTTTTAATGTTGATGATTGTGTGTTAAGCGTCTACGACTTACTTTAACTTTGATTTGCGATAGTTTGCACGTTGGCTTGATGAATAGATGCTCAGCTTCTCATCTGTGGCGATGCGTGTTGCAGTAGCATCGTCATATCTGGCTATAACATGACACATAGCCTATCACACGCTCTCACGTTTATTTTTTTTGCGTTTTTGGCAGGAGTAAAATTTACATATGTTGTTTAAACAACCAGATGCATTTACATTTGTCCAGTTTCGTCTGGAATGCAGCCTATATCTTACATGGGGAGTAAAAGTCTGTTAGCAGAGCCTGCGCCGAAATTGCGTGAAATGGGTGAAAACAGAGTGAAATGTACTAAACAAACAAATAAGTGAGACATTCAAATGGTTGAAAATAAATAACCACATTCCTAGCATTAGGATCCTTTGGAAAGTAATTTTATTTTTAGTCCAGTGATCCTGTATGTCTTTTCTCTCCAACTCATCTTACTAACAATCCAGTGGGTGGGGCCAGAATTCGATGATGTAGAAGTAGGCGTTGATCTGATTCTGCAGAGGCGGTCTCTCATCGCACTGTTACGTAATAATGTGACAAAATCCGAAACGAGTCGTTTTCAGTGCTTGGTTTCAATAAAAGCTATTTTTGGACTAAGAAGGAAGTTTTGAGTTCTGAAACTTACAGGATATTTTTATAGTACAATGACCAAGGAAAAGATCTAGAAAAAATTAATTTCTCAGTTCATGACCCCTTTAAAGTGTAGTGTGACCTTTTGAAAGGGTATGCACGGTTTTTGGAGCAGCAGTTTGTTCAGGGACAGAACCAATAGTGGTCCCACTCAATAGTATTGCTCGTGATTAATGGACAGACATGAGTTGTTAAAAGGATTGTTCACCCAAAAATGAAAATTAGCCCATCATTTACTCATCCTAGTCATTTTAGTCTTCCTAGGTGTATATGACATTTTTCTTTCAGAAGAATACAATAGAAGTTATGTTAAAACTAGGGCTGTCAAAGTTAGCGCGTTAATAACGCGTTAACGCAAAATCATATTAACGGCACTAATTTTTTTAACGCTCGATTAACGCAGCGCGTATTTTCTGTTTAACCCGTGGCCCAAAACCTAGTTGGAGAAATGGAGATACACAGTGTTGCCAACTTAGCGACACTGCAGACCCATTTAGCGATTTTTTTTTTTCCCTTCAACAAAGCGCCCAAACCTTATTTAGTTTCTGAGAATCTACCGGTACCGCCGGTACTGCTCTCCCAGTGCGCGCGCCTCTCTCTCTCTCTCTCTCTCTCTCTCTCTCTCTCTCTCTCTCTCTCTCTCTCTCTCTCTCTCTCTCTCGTCTCTCTCTCTCTCTCTCTCTCTCTCTCTCTCTCTCCTCTCTCTCTCTCTCTCTCTCTCTCTCTCTGCGTCTCGCACTGGAGAGAGGAGCAGCGCTTTAATTCAGTTAAACACAGAATTGATGTTGCTTCTCTAATTTTACATGCAAGTATAGCCGAAATCAGAGCACAGATATTGTCTTTATTTTATGTGTATTTGATTTCATCAGACGACGGCTCGATTATCAGGATTTTTGTGCAGATTAACATCTTGGAAGGGAGAGCTGGTTATGTCTTAATGGGTCGCGTTTCAGTCACCATTTCATATTCATTGCGTTGTTTGACAACAGAAACAGCAAAATATACCAATGAAAACAGTTTTATTGAGAATTTAGCTTCATCAAAATGGGCACAGAGAGAGAGAAACTATAATGTAATAATAAATAATAAATGTACATTTAGCATTTTCAGAAGAGCTGCCCTGTCATGCAAAAATCTAAACATGTTTGTGTTAATTGCTCAGTGCAAAGAAAGAGAAGTAATGGGAACCTGCTATTTCTTTGTTCTTTCTACATGTGTCTAATAGACATGAACAAGTTCTTTGAAAAACATCTATGACCTTTGAAACATGTCTCGTCTTCATGCTCTATGTTGACTATGGTTTCAATAATAAACATATATTTGCATAAAGCATCCATATTTATCCATGCCCACGTTGATTAGAGTATTACAAACTTGAAAAGTATTAATTTAAGGTACATTTAGAACAAATAAATAAAATGTGCGATTAATCGCGAGTTAACTCATGACAATCATGCGATTAATCACGATTAAAAAATTTAATCGATTGACAGCCCTAGTTAAAACATGTCCAAGCTTTATAATGGCAGTGAATGGATGTAAAAAAAAATTAAGTCCATAAAGTGCATCCATCCATGATAAAAGTGCTCCACACGGCAGGGGGTTAATAAAGGCCTTCTGAAGTGAAGCGATGTGTTTGTGTAAGAAAATATCCGTATTTAAAACTTTATCGACTAAAATAATTAGCTTCCGGCAGATGGCCTACGAGAGTCGACTTGCGACAAAAAGAGTAACACTTGACGATGTATGACGTAGGATGTAGGAGTAGCGTAAGCTTTGACGCCTCTCGCGGTTCAAACAAACAGGGCTGGGCAACAAACTCAAGCTCCCCTTTAAACATTTCTCTTTAAAAATTGTCGTTTTAGACTTCTAATTCATGGCTGGTGTTTTGTTTTGCTCTATCCTCTG
Source organism: Vimba vimba (assembly GCA_022828995.1). Lineage (NCBI taxonomy): Eukaryota > Metazoa > Chordata > Actinopteri > Cypriniformes > Leuciscidae > Vimba > Vimba vimba. Next base: position 44,985,994 of record CM040823.1, on the reverse strand, counting down.
TGCTTCCGCGTTCGTCATTACGTTGTGCGTCAGGTCAAGGGTTAGTCTTCCACTGAAAATTGATGCGTACGGCCGTCTGCCGGAAGCTAGTTAAAAGTTTTTAACATCAGGCAGACAGCATAAGAGCATGTTCTTGACATACCTCCACCTGGTTCTCCCACCCAATCCCTTCTCATTTGACGGAATACTGATCAACTTCACCTGTTCACTATTACTTCCCTTGTCATGGACAATATTTTTACTCACTCTCACCTTACCATCATTGTCTTGTCTCCTCCTGAGTTTGTAAGACCTCACTACCTTGTGCCCTCATCTGTGTGTTTCCTGTGATTATAGAATTCATCCATTTTCCTTTAAGTTACTGTGCTCTCTCTCACCTTGATCATTGCGATTCTGTATTTGTCTACTCTGGTGTTCTACGATGAACATCCTCCATTTTCGACAGAAAGGCAAAGACATTGTGACAGAAGACAAAACCAACACTGCAACATGGAGCTAACACAGTGACCGGGATTGTTTATTGCTACCATCAAGACCTTGGTGCAAGATCTGTTACAAGCTCTACTAACCTCTCTAACCTCACTGGCCAGTGGCACACATGGCACCTGTAATCCACCATCTGTTTTGTCTCAATCAGCCAGAGGTCCTCCACATACTTCCGCCTCCCATTCTTCTTCGCTACTTCCCACGGGCATCACTTCTAGGTTTGTTTCTTTTCCAGTGCCTTACTCCAGCTCGACAGAAGTCTGCAAGGGTCTTTTAGTGTTCCATAGCCTTGGAGATGAATGAGAAAGCGAAGGTGGCATTTATTATTTCTTGTCTCTCTGATCGTGCTTGCAAATGGGAGTTGGATATGGAAGTAGTTTATTCCAAGATTTATCACTTCAAGGAAGTGTTCACCACAAGTGTGGGAAACCAAGTGTGATGGGATATTCTATTTCCTTCAGAACCCTAGCGGCAGCAAGTGGTTGGAATGAGGCTGCTTTTCTTTCTGCCTATTGGCATGGTTTGAATTCCAGGCTAAAGATTCAACTGTCTGGTGTTGATGAAACCATGGGGTTGGAGAGATTTATGCAATATTCATTACAGAGTTTTGAAACCATCATCCTCGACTGTTTCCACCTCTCAAGTACCTCATCAGTTTGTGCGGCTTAGGAGTCCATCCAAGTGGATTCCTTGCATATTTATGCATCTTAGAGACAGCATTGGAGATAGTCACAGCTCAGCCTGTACTGTGACTTGTCCAATCACTTCTTAGTGGAGTGTTTGTTTCATCAGTCATGGTGAGTTCCATTCAACAGTACTCTTCAGTTTCCTCAACACTCAGAATGCCAGTGACCGTCCCCACTGCCACTGTCTTTTGTTACAGATGCCCTTGTTGACTTGGAGTTGGCAGGGAACTTCATCTACCAGTGCCTCAGCAAGAGATTTTGACTCTAGTTCTTTAATCTAAAAACCCTACTGTCCATTCAGTCTTTCATGGGATAGCCCCTGGTTTCTGGACACATCAAACAGCAAACCACCACCCTTCAATTAGAGAACACACAAAGAGAGAATTGTTTTCTTCATCTTATCAGAGTTCACTAGTTTTATCATCCTAGGGATACCTTGGTTAATCGCCCATGATTCCCAGCTTTCATGAAAAACCAGGGAAATCCTGAAGTGGAGACTTTGCTGTCACCGCTTCAGCCTTTCCTCCTCACCGACTCTAGGACTGTGCCATTGACATCCTTCTGAATGCCAAATTGCCATGCTGCCATGTGTACTCCCTTTTGTGACTGGAGCAGAGGGCCATAGAGGAGTATTATAAGGTCGTACATCAGGGGTACATTTGCCCATCCACTTCTCTGATGGTCTCAAGCTTCTTTATGGCCAAGAAATTCCGAATGAAAAGGCCTGACTAACTCTCCATCAGTGTTCCTGGGGGTTATGAACAAGGTGTTTCGAGATTATCTCTCTCAATTTGTTATTGTATACATTGATGACATTCTAATTTTTTCTTCTCTCCTGGAACACTTTAAGCATGTTTGGTCCTTCATCATCTGAGGTTGTTCCTCGAGCCCTAAAAGTGCTCATTCCACATCCTTCTGTGCAATTTCTAGGTTATATTATTAGCCCCAATGGTGTGCAGATGGACACATGAAAAATGGATGCGGACTGTTCCTGGCCTCAGCCCCACACAGTCTAGGAACTGCAGTGGTTTCTAGGGTTTTCTGCCAATCGGTTGAGCCTCTCCTGCCATCTTCTGTCTTTGTCTGCCCCATCCAGTGGATGAGAGAATCGCCAAAGCCATCCTTCAGGGGCCTGCTCCGGTGGGATGTCCCCCAAGTCAGGTCTGTGTTCCCATCTCAGAACTGTCCTCTGATTCTGTCAGAGCAAGAGGGTCTGGAAGGGCCCATGTACACCTTCACCTGGAGAAGTTTACATGTACACATTCAGCGAGCCACATGCCGTCACCAGAGCTAGGGTGATGCCCAGGGGTCATTTCCACTCAATTACTAGCCCAGGCAGAATGCCTGGCTCTCAACCCATTAAATCTGAGTACAGCTCCCATCTAAAGTCTACATTTCACCGGGCCCCTTCTCATCAACCCCCAGATTAACCCAGATTCATCCTAGATTCAGTGTCTCACTCTTCAAACCATTACACACACCTCCTTCTTCCTCTACAGAACCAGGTGGTGGTTGTGAACTCCGTCCTCCTTTGCTGATTGATGGAGATCCTGTCTATACTGTCAAAAGCATTCTAGACTTTCAGCACAGAGGTCATCTCGAGTGTCTGTGCGATTGGGAAGGGTATGGACCAGAAGAAAAATGGCTGCCATGCATTCCCCTGGTTCTCCCACCCCAATCCCTTCTCATTTGCCGGAAAACGGATCATCTTCACCTGTTTACTATTACCTCTCTTGTCATGGCCAATATTTAAACTCACTCTTACCTTAACACCATTGTCTTGTCTTGTCATGAATTTGTAAGAAATAACTACATTGTGTGGTGCCTCCTAATCTTCTTCAGCAGCGTGTTTCCTGTGATCAAAGGGACTGTTAGTATCCATCCATCTTCCTGCAAGTTACTGTGATGTTTCTCACCTTGATCACTGCTGTTTGTCTGCTCCGGTGTGTGACAGTTCTAGCATATAGTCTCAATAGATAGATAGATAGATAGATAGATAGATAGATAGATAGATAGTGTGATTCCTATTTTTTTTTATCTGTTCAGATTTTAAAAGTCGAGTAGTGTGTTCCAGCCTTAAATCTGATCAGAATTTCTGAGCATGTCTGAGAATGAGTTAGTGATAGAAATTTTAGTATCATATTATTATTATTATTATTATTATTATTATTATTATTATTAACAATAATATAATACAGATTTTGTATAGATACCAGATCAGTATATAAGCCAACATAAAAAATACAAAAACATTTAATATAAACTTTCATCATCTGTCCAGACTACATGTGAAAAGTCTTGTTCCCTGTGATGGAACATGTGCCAGTGATGTATTTGTGTCTGTTCTTTTTCTGTCTTTTGTGTTCTTGTGTGGTTCACAGCACACTGTGGGAAATTGTTGCACTCTGATCATGTTGTTTACCGTGTTCCCGTTGGGCACAGATACTAAGAAGCACATTTCCCCCTGTTCTGTTACATCCCAGATTGTTTTGACTTCTCAAGTGATGCAGAATTCAGCCTCACCATCTACCCAAGCCGACACGCCCCCTGGGATCCTGCCGCCAATCATGAGCCAGGAGGGAGGGGCTCTCTCACAGTCACACACGAGGGTAGGCAGGGGGTGGAGTCAGATCATGAAGGCGGGCTTTCCCCCTTAGACTCACCCAATAGACTCCTTTAGGGCACCTCAGCTTTCCTGGAATGTACCTCCCAAAAAAACCTCAAAGTCATGCCAAGCCCTAGTAGGACATACGTGAGTGAAGCATCAGGCCGTGGCATGGGGCCGTGAAGGCTGTCATTTATTGACATGTCTCCTGCAAACACTAAGTGCAATTAAAACATTGATGTTAATGTTAGTAAAATTCATTCATATACATTGTCGAAAAGCTTCTTACAAAAACTGCTTCTATTAACTTGCATCGACACTAAATTTCCACAATTTGCTGAAAGTGTATTACAATCATAACTTCGGCTTATCTCAAATAGTTTCTCAACTGAAATCCCTTTCATGCAGACATGAAATTGTCTTACATTCATATAGTGTTCATAAATGAAAGTGTTTAATACATTATGTAAGAATCAATTTCATGGATTGATGAGAGTTTATTTCAGTAGTTGATGAGACATTATTTCTTAATTATTTCTCACAATTCGAATTGATATTGATTCAAAGGATAATGAAGGGTAAGTGTCGTGAATTAGCTTTAGCTAAAAACACTATGATACATACATCGGATGACTGTTAAGCTTATCTATGTTATTTGTATCTGTCCCTATCTAAATAAACTGAATAATAATAATAATGATTAGATTACAAAATGATTCTCAGTGCAGCTTGTTCCACCAGTTTTGTTTTTCACACACTAGAGGTCAGTGTTGTCATGATACCAAAATTCAAATCTCATTTAAACTAGAGAGTGGATAGAGTGATGACAGAGAAGCATCTGAGGTTCTTTCTCGTATAAAAAAGCAAAGCTAAATGAGACGTTTGTTATTGTTGAATGGGGTGATTGAAGTTTATTGAAACATGTTCAAATTAAAATAAAATAAAAATCCATTTCACAAAGGTATTGGCAATATTAGCCTTGATAGTACTTTTAGTAAAAAATGCCATCTAAAAAAATATATTTCAACTTACTTCCTTATGTTAGTATTATCTTAATATTAATTGCAATTAAGTGCAGAAATCTGTGCAATTATTAGTTGAAGATTTGAATCAATTTACAGCCCTAGTTTATATCAGTGTCTTAATTTCACTTAGTGTTTTTTAAAGAGACTTTTCAACAATTAAGGGCCAAACAGCCCTTCTTATTCTGCTTTGCATTCAGCTGCATGGACACCCGTTTCATCCCTGAGCTTGTCATTTCATCTTGACCGTTCTTACTAAGCATGCTCAATGTGTCTGATTATCTTGTGTCGAATTCTTTAAACTACATTTATCTGACGGAAGGTGCCTATGGTGGACTCTAACCACCATTTCCTGGTGGACTTCACCTAACCAGGGCAATGGCATCCCGTCCAAGTAGACACTATCACTACCTCAACACTTCAGAAGAGTGTGTAGATCCTTTAGTGCTTCTCTTCCTGAGCTGTGCAGCATCAAGACACACTCCCACAATACTCTTTGCTGTAATAAGGTTTATTAGCGTTCGTCCACGTTGGACACAGCAGAGTGAATCGACACACATTCCTACCTTGATGATCATGCTCCAAAATCAGCAAATTACACAAGGTTTGCACAAGCTGAACAGTTCCCTTTCAGTTGGTCACGTTCAACACCACGTCGGACTGAACCAACTAATAGGAATCTGGCTAGAGAGGCCAGTCTACTTCGAGTGTAACTACACGAGCCAATGAACATTGGCATGCAATGATTTGCAGCAGCTGCTCTGCCTCACAGTGCGGGTATATAATGAGCGCAGCTGCATTGCATCTTCAGCTTTTCGCTTCGGAGCCGAGCGGTTCATGTATGCTCTTGTCTGCAAGCAGTGTCTTCTGAACGAGCAAGCTCGTCAAGGAGAGCCTCTCGATTTCATCGGTGTTGGTGTCATGGCATGGCAGCGGGATCGATTTTCCTCTTTTTTATTTCTTATTATTTGCCTTTCATTGAGCAAGAAAAGACTGCTCTCACAGCTGGTAACTGTGCACTGTTCCGAGTGCTGAAAAGCTGTTTTTACAGCTGCTTTTGGTGTGCTGTCTGAGAGTGCTAAAATGCTGTTATCACAGCTGGTAAAAGTTGTGCCTTCAACGAGAGTGGGTGCACATTGTCTACAGACTGCAATTCCCTGTCAGTGTTGCCGCGATCTTTTCCCCTGTCTGCTTCAGCACCAAGAGTTCTAGTCTCCTAAAAGAGCTTAGCTTAGTGTGAGTTGCATCTTTCTAAAGATGACATTCCACCCGTGTGTTTCTGGATGCGGTCGTTTCCTATCCTCACTGACGGCCACAATCACGGTCTCACGCAAAACATGTGAGACTGTGTTCGTTGGTGGTTCATGTTTTTATGTGAAAACATGACCTTATAGGTACGCTTCTTAAACGATTGAATGGTAATTGGTAATGACACGTGACCACATGGGTACAACTCTTCTTTCTCTGGAAAGCTTGAGTCCCCTCTGTTGTTGGCCAGCCACCGCTTGTGTGTAAAAGCACAGCCGCAGGTCTGTGAGACCATGGAGTTCAGCGAGAGCCTCCGCCGGGCAAAACCTGGACGGGTCTCTTGCTCCTCAGCGTATCGTGTGCCGTTGAGCTGCCGGGCTGCAGCGCGGGTTGTCACGGGTTGACCCCCTAGGACCCCTCCCCCTCTAGCGCATCACAAGCTGTGCAGCTTCTTGATGGGAGAGTGCCTTCAGAGTGCCTTGTGGGCCACCCCTCAGTCTACTCGTCGCCAAGGGTGTCATTCCCTGCAAGAAAACAACAACTCCAGCACAGCCTGCTCTACTGTGTCTGCCGCAGGAGCGGTCAGTGAAACAATCACCCGAGATGGGAGACCCAGAGATGGGTGGAGCTTCTCTGCCCCGGTGGAGAGCCGGGCAGCGAATCTTTTGAATCAAAATTCTGTCCCGCCACTTGAGTCACAGTGGTACCCAAGTTCTTCAAAAAAAGAGAGAGCAGTTCCTCTATCTCTGGGTCCCAAGAGGGCACGGAGAGCAGTGGGAGATCAGAAACCTCACCACTCTCATCCTCCTCTTCTGTCGCCAGCGGGCAGCAGCACACGGTTCGAGGACGTAACCAAGCCTTCTTCTGCGCCCCCTGGCCTGTGGAACCAGATAAGTGTTGCACAGCACACTCAGACCCCGCTACAGGCCACCTCGCAAAGAGAGAATCGGAGTCTCCACAAGCAACCGTTCAAAATGCTCAAACAAAAATGCATTTTCAAATGCGTCCGTACCCGAGATTGGTTTGCAGCAATCGATCTGGAGGAACGAACTTGGTCGGTGCTGAACTGCTTGAATACATTCAAAGGCAGGAATGGCGGTCACACTGAAATTTTTTCAGAGGCTCCTGGGGCATATGGCAGCAGCAGCGGGCCCGCATATTGCTTCTGCGGGCAGGAGTGCCCTTGGAACAGGTGTCCAGGCATGCTGTGGTATTCACGGATGCCTCTGCCTTCGGCTGGGGTGCCACATACAACGGGTATGCAGTGTCAGACGGTGTCAAATGGGTGTGGACGGGCTCCCAACTGCACTGGCACATCAACTGGCACATCCCCCAGTGAGCCTACTTGCACAGACCCTGTGCAAAGTCAGGGAGGATGAGGAGCAGGTATTGCTAGTTGCTCCCTATTGGCCCACCCGGACCTGGTTCCTGGAACTAGTGTTCCTCGCGACAGCCCCTCCTTGGCCCATTCCTCTGAGGAAGGACCTTATGACTCAGAGACGGGGCACCCGATGGCACCTGTGTCTGGACCTCTGGAAACTCCATGTCTGGTCCCTGGATGGGACGCGGAGGTTCTAAGTGACTTACCCCCAGAGGTACTTAACATCATTGCTTCGGCCCGAGCACATTCTACGAGACACGCTTACTTCTTGAAGTGGAACCTGTTTGTCGAGTGGTGTTCCCCGCACCAAGAGGACCCCCGAAGGTGTTCGATAGGGTCCATGCTTTCCTTCCTGCAGCAAGGGTTGGAGCAAGGGCTGTCTACAACCATATAGTTGGCAAATCAGTAGGGAAGCACGACCTGGTCGTCAGATTCCTTAGGGGGGTGAGACGATTAAATCCTCCTCATCCCCCCTCCATACCCTCTTGGGACCTTTCCCTGGTGCTTTGAGCACTTCAGGATGCTCCCTTTGAGCCTCTGCAGACAGCAGACTTAAAACTTCTGTTCATGAAGACTTTGCTGCTGGTTGCACTGGCTTCTATCAAGAGGGTAGGGTACCTGCAGGCATTTTCGGTCAACGAATCGTGTTCCTACCACTCCATTCAGGAACCAGATGGTGAACCTGCAAGTGCTGACCCTGGAGGAGGCAGACCCAGCCCTGGCTTTTCTCTGTTCTGCTCTCTTACCAAGCACAAGGTGTGCCCTGCCCGCTCAGGTTGCATGCTCACTCCACGAGAGGCGTTGCATCCTCCTGGGCACTGGCGCGTGGTGCCTCTCTAACAGATATCTGTAGAGCTGCGGGCTGGGCGACACCTAGCACATTCGCTAGGTTTTATAGACTACGTTTAGAGTCTCCCATGTTCTCACCCTAAATGGGTAGAAGCACCTAGAAGCCCGTCTCTGTCAGGTTGTTGTGCCCTACTGTATGCTTATATTGCTCCTGATTGAAAAACCTGTTGAGTCCTCCACCACCCTCGGAGCCAGACGTGGCAAAACGTCCAGCACCAGGCCTTTATCTGTTGAATCCTTGAGGACCGGGTCTAGGCTGGGTGACATGTTCTTCCTAGCGGAAAGGGCACGCTTTCTCATTGTTATCCAATAGTCTCACTATATGGGTTACCACGGAACAGCAGTGACAGACGCTCTCTGTGTAAGCACTCTCCTGTCGTCCTTCCAGGCAAGAAGGGGCAGGAGACTTTCACAGGGCTCTGGATGAGGTCAGCAGCTGAGGCGCTTTGGTAGGGATTCCAATTAGTCGGTTCAGTCCCATCGCCACACCTCCTGTACCCCACTGCGCAGCCAGGTCATCTGCTCGGCTCCTCGGCAAAAAACTGAAGATGCAATGCACCTGCTGCTCATTATATACACGGGCTGGGAGGCAGAGCACCTGCTGCAAATCATTGCGTGCCAATGTTTATTGGCTCGTTTAGTTACACTCTAAGTAGATTGGCCTCTCTAGCGAGATTCCCATTAGTCGGTTCTGTCCGGCGTGGCGTCTCCGTTCCCTCCTTCAGGGAGCGAGGGTTACCTACTTAACCGAGGCGTTTCTACACTTTGATTGGTTACACTTATCTCATTCAAAAATAACCACCACATCTGTGGGTGAACTAAAGAAAACATCTATCACAATAACTCTGAAAAACAGCAGTAGGGGGTACTCGAATACATCACATACTCAATGTGATGTTTTTATTAAAGCTGTGGATTTACAGATATTACTAACTTGAATATATTATGTATAATGCTGCAAATGATGCAAGTTTAGCTGTAATTTACCTTTCTCTGTTTCCTCATTGTGTAATTTAGTCATTGGCAGCCAGTGCTGGGTAGATTACTTACAAATTGTAGACAGTTACTGATTTAAGTACTTCATTTTTGGAATCTGATGACATCCAGAATACATGTCATCAGAAACTACCCAGCACTGTTGGCAGCAATAGCAGAGAGTTCATTTTGATTCCTGCTTGCTTTCATTTCACTTTGCTGTTGCTCCATACTATAGCTCAAAGCCAGAGGATCAGAACGCTCCATTCACTGTAATATTACACAGACTGAGGCTGTGAGACGTTCATCTCTCCTGTTATGTTTACTGAGGGAACACAGGCTGCAGTCCTGGTATCTTTCCAAGCACATTCATCTCAAACCCACATGGCAAAATGTATCACCTGTGCAGTTCAAATAATGAACACCCAACACACCCATCATGTATCTCTGGTTCTAGGGCAGTTTGTTGATCAGGAGATGTTTGCACTCCTGAGAGGGATCAGGGAGCATGTTTGCAAGTGTACTGGTCACATGTGCATGTTCCCCGTCCTTCCGAATGCTTGAACAACTCATCAGCAAAGTATATGTATGTATGTATGTATATGAATGTGTGTGTGAAAGTTCTATACGTTTATCAATCTGTGTCAGTTTAATAGCGAACCCTAAAGTGCACAATATCGAACATATATGTGCAGTCTAGCCCTGGCTCCTTGGTCGAAGCTATTAATAGATACCCAATGAAATCATACAATCTCACAGATCTGATCGTATATTTAAGCGCATCATAGTTTGTATACTGATTGTCAGATTATTCACCACCATGCAGGACAGATCTGACAACTACAATCGTTATGTAGAGAATCTTGCTCTTCTGTTACTTCCTTTGCAACAGCATTTACTTCCTGTCTGCAGTGCTGAATGGAGTGGAATTGTGTTTGACACATTTTGGACAGATCAAAAAGAAATTGTATCTCTTATGAGTGTGATTTGAGATTTCATCTTCATTCTTTTGTCTGCATCACTTCTGTCTGTCAGATCCAGACCAGCCCAGCAGAGAGGAAGAGTCCTTCATCCTGAACGATCCCGATGAGGGCTTCTCGTCCGGAGCATCCAATAGCAGCCAGCCGAGCGGTTTCCATGGGAACGCGGTTCCAGGTGTGTCCGGCCGAGGGAGCAGCTGTAAGAAGAGCCGCATGTCCACAGAGAAACACTGGGACGCTCGCAGGAGAGCCCATCCGTGTCCAGCTCCCGTGAGCAGCAGCACCTCCTGCACGGCTCTCGACCGCAGGCCAGCCGTACCTGATGTGGGCTCGACGGCTCTCGACCGCAGGTCAGCCGCACCTGATGTGAGCTCCACCGCAGAACGGAGCTCAACTGGTGCTGAAGCGCGCAGATACTCCAAGCTCAGCCTGCAGGAGCAACATGTGCCCGAGACAGAGCTGCTCTCACCCAAACACTCCCGGTCGCCCAGCTTCAACATGCAGATCATCACACAGGTGTAGAACTGGATCCTCCACCACATCTCTGAACACTTAGTTTGACTGTCAATTCTCAAAAGAATAATTTACCCTAAAAATGGGAATCTTCATTATTTACTCAGCCTCACGATATTCCATACCTGTACTGTTTTCTTTTTTTCCATGAAACATAAAAGTGGTCCAAACTAGGAATGTGGCTGGGAACAGCTCTACATGATTCATGAAAACATGACTTTGGAAAAGGGGAGAGTTATGTAAAACATATAGAATACTTCCATGGTGCTTTTTGGAAGGGGAAGAAAGTCGTACAGGATTGGAATGACTCAAGAGTAAATTATATGTTTTGTTGTTGGCTGAACTAATGGTGCGTTCCATTTGTCCTCGGAAGTGGGAAAGTCTTAGTTCTCTGTAGGAACCTTTAACTGGAACGCTGACTCGAGTCAGTTGCAGCTGGGAAACAGGGGACGCACAACCCTGATTCATTCCCAGCTCCGACACGCCTCTTCCGAGGTAAATGGAGCGCAGCTCAATCCCTTAAACCAGTGGTTCTCAAACCTGTCCTGGAGGACCACCAACACTGCACGTTTTCTTTGTCTCCTTAATCAAACACACCTGATTCAACTCATCAGCTCATTAACCCATGTAATAATGAGCTGATGAGAAAACGTGTTGGTGGTCCTCCAGGACAGGTTTGAGAACCACTGCCTTAAACCCAAAGCAGCGAACAGACAGATTTGAGTGTTCCTCTCAGTGCCAGGCCAACGTGAAGGGTGAATTCTGAGATGACAATCAGCAATAAATTATCCATAGTCATCTGAAAGATTTGAATGTGTTAGTGTAGCGTCTGCCTTTCTCTTATTTGGATCATATTTTTCATTAGTTGTTTTTATGTCAGTATTTTGAAATACTTTCCATAAAATTTAATTCCAAAGAATGTTTGTTTATGACACAGACCTGTTGCTTTTACTATTGCTTGCTAGCTTGATTCATTTACAATTAGTTTATGCCATTCAGAACAGCCTATAGATATATACAATATGTACAACTTTTGACCAAAATCAGAGAATGTTTCCTTCTTGTAGAGACTAGCGGGTTTCAGCAGTAATGAGTCCATGAACTTCAACATAAATTATGATATTTCTTGTTTAACTGTGTGAATAATGTAAAATACTGTACTGTCTGATCATTCAGTCCAAAGGCAACATAATATATATGTGGGCGGTCGGCACTTTTATTCAAAGCCATTCCTGAAAGGTTTCAGTGCGGTCCATGGATCTGCTGTCGGCATCACATCTGTCTTCATAGAGATGGTCTGCAGGTCAGGCTGTTCTGGGACTGAGGAACGTGTGATCAGACATGACGTTTGTTTCTATAGACGGCCACACTGTCCAGCCTGTGTCTGAGGCTCACCTACAGATATAGACGTAGAACCTCTTGAGAAACACTGCAAAAGATGTCCTGTGCTGCTGTTGTGTGTTGTTATGTGCATTATATGTGTTGTAGTTACTCTCTTTGGTCATTAAGTCACATTACTGTGTGTGTGTGTATGTATGTGTGTTAGCCTTCACATGCACACAGCTGTAGTGTGTGTGTGTGTGTGTGTGTTAGCCTTCACATGCACACAGCTGTAGTGTGTGTGTGTGTGTTAGCCTTCACATGCACACAGCTGTAATGTGTGTGTGTGTGTGTGTGTGTGTGTGTTAGCCTTCACATGCACACAGCTGTAGTGTGTGTGTGTGTGTTAGCCTTCACATGCACACAGCTGTAATGTGTGTGTGTGTGTGTGTGTTAGCCTTCACATGCACACAGCTGTAATGTGTGTGTGTGTGTGTTAGCTTTCACATGCACACAGCTGTAATGTGTGTGTGTGTGTGTGTGTGTGTGTGTGTGTGTGTGTGTTAGCCTTCACATGCACACAGCTGTAGTGTGTGTGTGTGTGTGTGTTAGCCTTCACATGCACACAGCTGTAATGTGTGTGTGTGTGTGTGTGTGTGTGTGTTAGCCTTCACATGCACACAGCTGTAGTGTGTGTGTGTGTGTGTGTGTGTGTGTGTGTGTGTGTGTGTGTGTGTGTGTGTTAGCCTTCACATGCACACAGCTGTAGTGTGTGTGTGTGTGTGTGTGTGTGTGTGTGTGTGTGTGTGAGCTTTCACATGCACACAGCTGTAGTGTGTGTGTGTGTGTGTGTGTGTGTGTGTGTGTGTGTGTGAGCTTTCACATGCACACAGCTGTAGTGTGTGTGTGTGTGTGTGTGTGTGTGTGTGTGTGTGTGTGTGTGTGTGTGTGTGTGTGTGTGTTAGCCTTCACATGCACACAGCTGTAGTGTGTGTGTGTGTTAGCCTTCACATGCACACAGCTGTAATGTGTGTGTGTGTGTGTGTGTGTTAGCTTTCACATGCACACAGCTGTAGTGTGTGTGTGTGTGTGTGTGTGTGTGTGAGCTTTCACATGCACACACAGCTGTAATGTGTGTGTTAGCCGTTACATGCACACACAGCTGTAATGTGTGTGTGTGTGTGTGTGTGTGTGTGTGTGTGTTAGCCTTCACATGCACACAGCTGTAATGTGTGTGTGTGTGTGTGTGTGTGTGTGTTAGCTTTCACATGCACACAGCTGTAATGTGTGTGTGTGTGTGTGTGTTAGCCTTCACATGCACACAGCTGTAGTGTGTGTGTGTGTGTGTGTGTTAGCCTTCACATGCACACAGCTGTAATGTGTGTGTTAGCCTTCACATGCACACACAGCTGTAATGTGTGTGTTAGCCTTCACATGCACACACAGCTGTAATGTGTGTGTGTGTGTGTGTGTGTGTGTGTGTGTGTGTGTGTGTGTGTGTGTGTGTGTGTGTGTGTGTGTTAGCCTTCACATGCACACAGCTGTAGTGTGTGTGTGTGTGTGTGTGTTAGTTTTCACATGCACACACAGCTGTAATGTGTGTGTGTGTGTTAGCCTTCACATGCACACACAGCTGTAATGTGTGTGTGTGTGTGTGTGTGTGTGTGTGTGTGTGTGTGTGTGTGTGTGTGTGTGTGTGTGTGTGTGTGTGTGTGTGTGTGTGTTAGCCTTCACATGCACACAGCTGTAATGTGTGTGTGTGTGTGTGTGTGTGTGTGTGTGTGTGTGTGTTAGCCTTCACATGCACACACAGCTGTAATGTGTGTGTGTGTGTGTGTTAGCCTTCACATGCACACACAGCTGTAATGTGTGTGTTAGCCTTCACATGCACACACAGCTGTAGTGTGTGTGTGTGTGTGTGTGTGTGTGTGTGTGTGTGTGTGTGTGTGTGTGTGTGTTAGCTTTCACATGCACACACAGCTGTAGTGTGTCAGTTAATGTCAGCATGACATCGATCTAGTTTCAGTACGTCTCTGGTGTGTGTGTATAGTGGTTGTTGTAATCAAAGCTCCCGACACTGAGGTCCACTTCACATATCGATGCTGAAAAACAACATGTGAGATTATACTGTGAATAAAACATGTCAGCATTAACTGTGATAAGTGTCATTGTGTTTAAATTATCTTGAAATCCAGTGCCTTGAAAAATAACTCAATACCTGGACTTGTTCTCTGTCATTACTGCATACATTTGCACTATAATCTTCGGAGTCTTCTTCAGAACTTCAGAGTTTTCTGTGAGAGCGGTGTGTTAGCAGCCGCTAAGTTAATAACTAATGATCTTTGCGACGGAAGTGAATCAATCAAACTAACTTTAGCTGGACAATAACTTTATTCTAGATCTGCTATAAAGCCTAAACACTCTCTGTTGCTGTAATCTCCTGTTATCACTGTAAAGCTGCTGTGAAACACTCTATATTGTTAAAGCGCTGTATAAATGAAGGAGACTCGACTTGACCAGCAGAAAACCATCACCAGAGATGCCACATGCCCCAGATCCCCTCAACATGCCTGTGGATACATTCATGAAGCAACATGTAAGCATGTAACACAGTTCTTTGTTATGGGAAGAAGGAGGTGGGAACCGGCGAACATTCAACAAACTTTAATAATGAAATAAACCAATGCAGAATGAGAGTAAAGACGGAAGGCCCTCACGGCCGACTGATGCCACATATAATAGATCAAAACATCAACTAGTCCAGGCCTGGTCCTCTCTCCCTCTTCACTGTCGTCGCTCCTCCTCTATGCTTCCGCTCCTCCGTGAGAGATACGAGACGGGTGTGTCGCGCAGGTGATGCTCATCATCATCATCTTCATCATCTTCATCATCAATCACGCCGCTCTCTCTTGGCCCTCGGCCTCGTCCTGCTCGCCACAAAACAATATAGCAGATATTTCAAACAATAGATGAATATAGAAATAAATACTAGTTTGAAGTACTCAAGATACATTGGAAGTGTACATAATGTGATTATGAAAGAAAAATGGGTGTAAGATAATTTACAATTTTTTTAAAGGGATACTTCACCAATTAGCATTAGGCTTTGTATCAGTAGAAACCCGGCAGTATTTAGGAGTGACCGTGCTTCCCTCCCTCATGTCCCCCTGAGACCAGACATTTCTGTATTGTGTGTCTGGAAAAAAACCTCCGATGACACAAAAATCGTCATTTAGCGTCATCAGAGGCTCTTGTGGCCAGAGGCGAGAGACCACAGCCAGCAGGAGGAGCTGTTCCGCATGTCTCCAACCCGCCCATAGGTTGGGCTGTACTTCTCGGTACAAAGCAATTTAGCACCATTTCGATGGAAAAAACGCTAGTATTTAAATTAATTTACCCTGACAAGATCTTCCAAGTCTTTGCTCAGGAAGGGGATCATGGGAACATCTGTTTGGAAAGTTTATTGAGATGGACATGAAGAAGTGCAGCTTTGGTACAGTTAGGTCTGTTCTGGCCTCTGCTAGTGTCATACGAGGATGAAGATACAACAGGAAACACCAAACAACAACAAACATATCATTTGAATGTTTACAAACTCTAGTTTTCATATTTGGTGTCTAATATTCAATACGATTTACATAGGAACAATAATTGTTCAGACCTTTATTTTGAAATAATGAACATGATAAATCATGAAAGATTGTTAGAAACCTCAGTTTGTTTTCATGTCAAGAGTTCAAAAAATAACATCCATTCTAATTTGAGAAAAAAAGGTTTTTAAATATAAAAATGCCTGTGTTCTGTCTTTTGAGTGTTAGTTAGAGGTTGACTTCATATCAAATACGGCCATACCACATCTCAATCTACTTCATAAATTGTAAGAAGTTTATGGAAATATTTTGTTAAGATAACTCATACCATATCTGGAAATGGAAGAGTCCTCATATATTCACCGACAGAGTCTGAATTGGTACTGCGCCCAAACAAAATCTTTCTAAAAGTTCACTTTTTGATATATCAACATAATATTTGGAACACAACTTGCTGTAAAACAGAGGACTTCAATCCTGCTCCTGGAGGGCCACTGTCCTGCAGAGTTTAGTTCCAGCCCTAATCAAACACACCTGAATCAGCTCATCAAGCTCTTCAGAATCGCTTGAGTATTCAAAGGCAGGTGTGCTGAAGCAGGAGCTCAACTCTGCAGGACAGTGGCCCTCCAGGAGCAGGACTGAAGACCTCTGCTGTAAAATATATGTATGTTTGGCTTACCTTGAATTTGTCCACTAAACAGGAACTGAGAACCAACAAGGCGGGAGCAAACATTCCCTTTTCATTCGTGGTCCAGGGCAAGCCCGGGGTGGGTAATCGGGAGAATTCCCGGTGGGCCGCTTCACTTTTGGGCCGGTCGAGGATTTTATTTATTTATTTTTTACATTTGTCACGTTAGTTACATTAGGCTACACACGTTCCGCATTCTGACACCACAGCGCGGAGCCTCTGCATGGGTTGTACTATGAGGGAGTTCTCCCCTCCCCTCGCCTCCCCTCGCCTCGCCTCCCCTCCCATAGAGTTGGTTGGGTCCATAGCTCGTCTTTTCCAAAACGTTTTCTCAGGTAGGCTACCACGGCACCGCCGGCGCCTACCGATAGCTGGGCCGGCCCTATGGCGGAAAATCAATGACAAAGTTAACGGAGCGCACAACTGATGCTTGGCGCGCGCAGTAAATGACATTCGCGAGAAGATAACAGCTCTACAAGCGAGGAAACGGGAACTCGCGAGCTCATTCAAACCCTGCGCGCATGACATCTCCTCTGCACGCAATACAAGCCCTCGCGCGCGCATGATCATTCCCCACGCTCTTGATCTCCCCCAGTCAGCAAATTTCCTTTGGCAAAGATGTGGGCCAGATAAACAGCTGAGCTGTGGCCCAGATTAGTTTGTGTTTGCCGGCCCAGATATGGCCCACATCTCCTTTGCCAGAATTGAACCAACGGACTGCCATAACTCCACCAAGCATGAGCCAAATACTACAATTTCATGTGGCCCATATGTGAGCCTGGTATGCAACTTCAGTATGGTTGAGTTCTGTTAAAATCTAACGGCCCTTATGTGGCCCACATGCAGCTGACAGTATTTAAAGTCTTATTAACTCACAGGTAAATTAAACACTCAACAACAAATGCACTCAAAACGATTTATTTTGACAAGCATTTAAATAATTACAGCTAAAGTGTTGTACTTAATTACAGTAGTATTCAGTTGAAAACATTTCATAAAAATAAATATAATTACAGCAACAGAGTTGAATTTAATAATTACAGTAGTTTTCTGTTGAAAACATTTAAGAATACATAGAATTACAGCTACTCAGTTGTACTTATTTTAAGTAGAATTCAGTTGAAAACATTTAAGAACACAAATTTGTTTGTTTAGTTTATTTATATCAGGACAATGTGCAGTTACATTAAAAAGATGGCTGCACCAGATTTAGCACTATGCTAATTTCCATCTGTAGTCCTACACAGTTAAAATTACATAACAAAGTTATACAGTTAAAGTTAAGACAGTTAATACAATATAAAAAAACAGTTTACAGAGAAGGTACAATATACAAATATAAAGTGCAAATTACCAATTTGTGTGCAAAAATTAGCTAGTTGCAATGTTATAAGGTGCTAAATATATAAAGTGCAACAGTTT
This sequence comes from Vimba vimba, assembly GCA_022828995.1. Classification (NCBI taxonomy): domain Eukaryota; kingdom Metazoa; phylum Chordata; class Actinopteri; order Cypriniformes; family Leuciscidae; genus Vimba; species Vimba vimba. Next base: position 44,968,229 of record CM040823.1, on the reverse strand, counting down.
TTATTTTTTATAACACACAAAACACAATACAGTGTAAAATTAAAATTAATATAAATAGCATTCAAAGTAAATTTTTTACACCAAAGTTCAAAACACGATCAAAGCGTGTATTAATGTTATGTTCAATTAGTCTAATGAGAGTAATACAAATAAATCACAGTAAATTGGTAAAGAGAACTTTAAAGAGAAATTGAGAAAGTTAAAGCAAACTTGAAAGGTAAAGAGTTGAGAAGTGTGTTGATGTGCAGAGAAGTCTCCAATGTGTTGACCTTCTCCAGTAAGGGGATTCTGCCTGACTGCACCTGCAATAAAGAAGAATTTAAATAATGTTAGCAGCAATACAACCTGGACGCTAGAGCTGCAGGAGAATGAAAAAAATCATTAATGTAAATATCCTTTAATATTTTAATTGCAATTAGTAACAAATTAAACACCTCTGAACTACCACTGTATGAAAGTTTTTTTCCAATAAATTTTCAAAAGGAATCGCAAATTGTATTTTTCAATATGTGGGCCAGAATTATACCATAATTCCTTATGACAGATTATTTAGATTTTTAGAATACTTTTGCACCAACCGGTTAAAATTTACAGCACTGCATGTATTCTGCTTTTTTTTTAAGACATGCACACGCTAATGTAAAAACACACCAACACAGATAGCATTAATGTCATGTTTTAGTCCAAAGACAGAGTCTACAAAAATAAGTGTTTTTAATAACACAAAATAAACTCAAGATAATCCGCAATGATGCGAGGCAATTTGGAAGCAGAAACACACAAACAATAATGGGCCTAGTACTGAATGCAAGGAGGATCATAAAGGGTTAGTTCGCCCAAAAATGAAAATTCTGTCTGTAATTACCCTCAAGTTTTTCCAACTTCTGTGTTATACGTCAGAGCGTAGACTCACTATTGGCCGACGCTGGTCATGTGTGGGATGCTGGCCAATCGTGAGCCTACGTTCTGGCGTACAACACAGAAGCACTGCGCTGTTACACTACGTGAACTCACTTAGAGGAACATGAAGAGTTGAATAAAATGAAGAGTTGAATAAAATGAAGAGTTGAATAAAGTCGTTATTTTTGCTTGTTTTGCGCACAAAAAGTATTCTCGACACTTGATAAACTTAAGGTTCAGCCACTGTATTCTTGGACTATTTTAACAATGTCTTTACTAACTTTCTGGGCCGGCAAGTTTCAATAACAGAGAAGCCTATGGAGGAGTGATCCAGCTCTCAGATTTCATCATAAATATCTTAATTTGTGTTCCGAAGATGAACGAAGGTCTTACGGGGGTGGAACAACATGGGTGAGTAATTACTGACAGAAGTTTCATTTTTGGGTGAACTAACCCTTTAAATACACAGTGATAATGAACTAAATACAGATAGTTATAGGCATGCGCTGGTATGAGACTTTGGCTCGATCATGGTGCAAATGACCCTATAGGTTGATTTTACTCCGAACCATCCCTTTAAGCTCTGAACCATGAATTTGTGACTATTACTATTACTGAGATAACAGAAATAAAAATGCAATGTTCTGTAAAGCAGTTTTGAAAAGTTGTGTATTGTGCAAAGTGCTATACAAATAAAAGTGACTTCTAAAAAAGGTCAATGGCAACTTCCTTCACGACCAGGCGTTGGACACCAATCTTCCCATTGACTTCTCTCCAATTCATAACGTGCCGCAGCAGTTATAAAAGTGGCTTTCAGCACTCTCCACACGGTGTTATCCAGGTCAGAGCCGCCAACCAGACCCAGATAGGTAATCTGATAGGAAAAAAACAAACATTGTGTAAGTGGTTGAAATATGCATTTAAATAGACCACCCTAAAATGAAAGTGCTTTTAAATTCAAAAATTAACTATAAACTATTATTTACTCCATCTGAAGCCATATTTTCTATTTTAATATGGAAATTATTGTCATTGCCCCACCCGTACCGCACATTAGGGCTGGGCGGTATGACAGTATACCATAGCATGGTATATAATCTCTATCGTTAGAAATCAGAGTAATTATAAAAATGTCCTGCCTCTTCCAAGCTTTATAATGGCAGTGAATGGCCGTTCAATTAATTGATAGTTAACAGAAATACAGCAATTCATTGTTTGTTCATGTTAGTTCACAGTGCATAGGCCTACTAAAGTTAACAAGTACAATTTTTGATTTGAATGTGTTAGTAAATGTTGAAATTAACATTAACATGTGGAAATTGCAGTAATTTGCAAGAGACAACTTCTCACTTTGAGCACACGAATGCGTGTGTCGTTTATTTTACAAGGTAAACAAAACCACAGAACAAACGCGCTGCCGCGCGTCCTACGTCATCACGCCTTCCCAACATCTTAAAGGGACCGCGATCCCTGAACAGTTATGCAGAAAAACAGTGTACAGAACTACACTTAATAACAAAGGTGAATTATGTCTTTTACATTCACTACACACGTCCCCCCAGAATTCACCATAACAGAAAAACCAAACAGTCAACGTGGAGGTGGGCGTATCAACCGGCCACAACGACTGCGCTTTACCGAAGGTCGAGGAGACCCCAATGCAGCCGGTGTAACGTCATTACACGGGTGAGGGGCATGGAGTGTGGGAGGCTTGAGTGGGATGGGAGCACAGGGTGGGGGCAGAGCAGGAGGCCGTCCGCGTCGTGGGGGCTGGGCCAGGTCAATGGGCCTAGCCACGTCCAAATGAGCCGGTTTAAGGCGGTCGATGGAGAGTCGCTCCGGTTTGCCACCCCTGTCCACCACAAAGTGTTTGTCCCCTGCCTCCAGAACCCGGAATGGGCCCTCGTAGGGTGGGCGTAGTGGTCCCCTGTGGGCATCGTGGCGAATGAAAACATAGTCGGCTGTTTGAAGTCCTGCGGGGATATGTGACTGAGGGAGGCTGTGACGGGAAGTGGGGATGGGTGCAAAAAGCCTTGCATTATCCAGTAGAGTAGACCGCTGGAGAGAAGCAGACCAGGGAACGGTGGTGTTAGGGACAAAATCCCCTGGCACTCGCAGCGGCTGTCCGTAAACAAGTTCCGCGGATGAGGACTGAAGGTCCTCCTTTGGTGCAGTCCTGATGCCCAGCATCACCCACGGGAGCTTGTCGACCCAGTTGCTGTCTTTGAGGCTGGCACGCAGGGAAGCCTTCATCGACCTATGAAAACGTTCACAGAGTCCGTTAGCCTGCGGGTGATATGCAGTCGTGCGGTGGAGTTTCACTCCGAGGCTCTGTGCGACAGCGTCCCAAAGCTCAGACGTGAATTGCGCACCTCGGTCAGAGGAAATGTCCGAAGGGGTACCAAAACGGGCAATCCAGGTGCCAATAAATGCCCGTGTCATCTCGACAGACGTCACAGATGTCAGTGGCACAGCCTCAGGCCAGCGGGTGGTCCTGTCAACCATGGTTAACAAATATGTGAAACCTTGAGAGCAGGGCAGAGGACCAACCAGGTCCACGTTTACGTGGTCAAAACGCCTCTCAGGAACCGGGAATGATTCTAATGGGGCTTTAGTGTGGCGGTGTACTTTGGCCCGTTGGCACTTAACACAGGTGTTAGCCCAGTCCCTAACGTCCTTCTTGAGGCCGTGCCAAACAAATTTAGCTGCAACAAGTCTCTGTGAAGCTTTCGCACCTGGGTGGGAAAGACCGTGGATGGCATCAAACACTTGTCGTCTCAACCCTGAGGGAACGATTGGCCGAGGACTACCTGTGGAGATGTCACACAGGAGTGTTGTGCCGGCATCGGCAAAAACCACGTTCTCAATCTGCAGTCCAGTGGTAGAGTTTTTCAGATGTTGCACGTCTGGGTCTGTGGTCTGAGTCGCGGCCATGTGGGTGTAATCTAAACCAAGATGGACTGCCCCTGCCACGGCCCGTGATAGGCAGTCCGCCACGTGGTTGCTCTTACCGGCAACGTGCTGCAAGTCCGTGGTGAACTCGGAAATGTAAGACAGATGCCGTTGCTGGCGGGCAGACCACGGCTCAGCCACCTTGGCCATGGCAAAAGTCAGCGGCTTGTGGTCCACAAAAGCAGTGAAGTGTCGGCCTTCTAGCAGGGAACGAAAGTGTCTAATGGCGAGGTAGAGACCCAGCAGCTCCCGGTCGAAAGTGCTGTACTTCCGCTCACAAGGGCGCAGCTGACGGCTAAAGAAAGCCAGCGGCTGCCAGGCCCCGCCCACCCACTGCTCGTAAACAGCGCCGACAGCGTAATCCGAGGCGTCCGAGGTGATGGCAATGGGGGCTGTCGCAGAAGGATGCGCCAGCATGGTGGCGTTCGCTAGTGCTGTTTTAGTGGCATCAAAAGCCTTGACTCTGCTCTCAGTCCAGTCCACAGCGTGTTTGGGTTTACCCTTCAGGGCCTCGTGCAAAGGCCCCATGAGCTGAGCGGCTCGAGGGATGAAGCGGTGATAAAAATTTACCATGCCGAGGAACTCCTGCAGGGATTTGACAGTGGGTGGGCGTGGGAACTGCATGACTGCCTCCACCTTTGACGGGAGAGGAACTGCCCCGTCCTTAGTGACTCTGTGTCCTAGGAAGTCGATGGTGGAGAGACCAAACTGGCACTTGGCGGGGTTGACAATTAGTCCATGGTGGCTAAGCCGCTCAAAAAGGGTTTGGAGGTGCACCAGGTGCTGAGACTTGGACGTGCTTGCTACCAGGATGTCATCCAAGTACACAAAAAGGAAAGGCAGGTCCCGCAAAACAGAGTCCATGAGGCGCTGGAAAGACTGGGCGGCGTTTTTAAGGCCGAACGGCATGCGTAGGAACTCAAACAGACCAAACGGCGTGATAACTGCTGTTTTGGGAATGTCCCGTGGGTGTACCGGCACCTGATGATATCCCCGGACGAGGTCCACCTTGGAAAAAATTACCTTGCCAGCCAGGTGTGCTGAAAAATCTTGTATGTTCGGGACTGGGTATCGATCAGGTGCCGTTGCCTCATTAAGCCGCCGGTAGTCGCCACACGGGCGCCAGCCGCCGCCAGGTTTGGGGACAATGTGGAGGGGTGATGCCCATGGGCTGTCGGATCGGCGTATTATGCCCAGGCGTTCCATGTTTGCAAACTCAGCCTTTGCAACGGCAAGCTTGGTCGGGTCGAGGCGCCGAGCGCGGGCGTAAACGGGTGGACCAGCAGTGGCAAGATGGTGCTCCACACCATGCTTCACAGTAGATGCAGAGAAAGTGGGCTGAGTGAGGGCTGGGAAACTGGCCAGAAGATGGTGGAAGTCATCGGAAGCTGAGAGCATGTTAGACAGTCGGATGGGGTCAGCCTCACTGAGCGTGCACGTATAAGAACAAAACGTGACAGCATCAATCAGACGGCGGTTCTTAACATCTACCAACAGTCCATGTGCACACAAAAAATCGGCGCCGAGGAGGGGAACGGCAACCTTTGCAGTAACAAAGTCCCAACCGAACTGCTGTCCTCCGAAGCACAGTTCGACATACCTTGTTCCATATGTGCGAATGGGGCTACCGTTGGCAGCTTCCATAGGGGGGCCGTGGCTGTCGGTCACCATGTCCAAACGGGATGCAGGCAGAACGCTCCTTTGTGCTCCCGTGTTTCACAGAAAACGGCGACCGGAGATGCTATCGTGGATGAAAAGCAGCCTGCCTACTCGGCCGACACTCATGGCCACTACTGAGCGCCGGCCCTGGCATTTCCCGAAACACTGAAACTGCATGGTGGACGGCATTTGTTGGCCTTGGTTCCAAACTTTGCATGATAGAAACACAATCCAGAGAGCTGTTGGGTGCCAGAAAACTGCTGCCGACGAGAAGTAGTCGCAGCAATAACAGTGGAGTCGTCCTGTGTCACTGAAGAGATATGTGCAGGGGAAAACGCTGCCGCACAATGTCCCTGACTCGCCAGGAAAAATTTATCAGCCTCTTCAGCTAGTTTACGACAGTCAGTGATTGTGGTGTTGGCTAATGCAGCTCTCACTTGGGAAGGCAGCTGACGCAGGAAAAGCTGGATGAAAAGAAAGTCAGGTCTGTGTTCGCCCAAAAGATCCAGCATACGGTCCATGAGCTCGGACGGTTTGCTGTCACCCAGTCCTTGAAGTGAGAAAAGCCTGCTGGCTCTCTCAGTGTCCGACAGTTCAAACGTTTTCAACAGGTGGGTTTTAAGTGCTGTATACTTCTCATTTTCGGGAGGATTTGTAAGAAGGCTAACCACCCTGGATGCTGTTGAATTTCCGAGAGCAGACACAACGTAGTAATATTTAGTCGTATCCGCGGTGATCTCACGCAGCGCGAACTGCGCTTCAGTCTGGGCGAACCATGCAGATGCTGACGATTCCCAGAATTCGGGGAGTTTGAGGGTGACAGCGTTCGCGGTCATGATCGCGTCGTGTCTCTGGATACGTCCAGCAGACTAATGTCGGGGTCACCAGTGTGGAAATTGCAGTAATTTGCAAGAGACAACTTCTCACTTTGAGCACACGAATGCGTGTGTCGTTTATTTTACAAGGTAAACAAAACCACAGAACAAACGCGCTGCCGCGCGTCCTACGTCATCACGCCTTCCCAACATCTTAAAGGGACCGCGATCCCTGAACAGTTATGCAGAAAAACAGTGTACAGAACTACACTTAATAACAAAGGTGAATTATGTCTTTTACATTCACTACAAACACGTATATATGCTGTAGAAGTGCAGTTCATTATTAGTTCATGTTAACAAGGTATTTTAATCGGGTATTGTATCGAAAGTCATAATTTTGGTATTGTGACTTGACACTAATAGCCTAATGTTACAACTTTAATTTTAAAGAGGGAAAAGTCATGAGAAAATGTCTTGGTTGAATATCATTTCAGAGTTAAATAAAGATACATACAATAATGCACACGCATTAATGTGTTTATTCTTGGCATTTTTATAGTATTATTAGTTGAATGATTGTGAACAAAAATTTAGATTTAGGTTATTTTGACAAACAGTCACACCGACATTGGACCGCGTCGCCTTAATTCCCAAATAGGCTACATGACAAACTATACTATTTTATATGTGTACGACAGTGTGCTGTTGATTTATAAACAAAAACATCTTAATTTAAAACGGCAAACCAGCGAACTGCTATAGCCTAAGTTAAACTTTATTGTAATTAGCAGTAAACTGAGGAAAATATTAGCTAGTTCAACCCCTTCCTCGATTAACCGAATAACTAAACGCATAATAACATGCAATATTGAAACATAATGCTGCATATTTCATTTATATGACTTTAAAATGCCAAAACATCACTTACCTGAATGTACACAGTCGTGAGGAAAGCAGAGTAAATGGCGTCAGCTGGCCAGCGTCGCAGTCAAACTCGCGCCGTAGTCTCACTCCACCAATAGGAGGGAAGATGCAGAGCAACCTGAGGTGTGGAACGGCGGATGTTTGCCGCACTTGATTTCAGGATTCCTGTGTTTTTCCACGTATAAGCCAAATTTTCTCACTGTGTGCCATAGCTCAGCCACATATGGTTCTCATGTGTTTGCTGTTATCTGGGCCATATACCTCAAAATCAGTTGTGAACCAAGAGAGCATTTAACGCATATTTTAAAGTTATGGCAAAACAAATATGGCTACAATTTGGCCCATATCTGTTCAGTCGTGCCACATCTAGGCCATATGTGCCAGATACAGGTGCTGGTCATAAAATTTGAATATCATCAAAAAGTTGATTTATTTCAAGAATTCAACTTAACAGGTGAAACTAATATATTATATAGACTCATTACATGCAAAGTGAGATATTTCAATTTTTCAAATCATATTTCATTTTATATTTTTGATGATTATGGCTTACAGCTTATGAAACCCACAAAATCAAAATCCCAGAAAATTAGAATATTACATGAAATCACACAGTAATTACACAGTGATACCATGGTCATTGAACCAGGTTTTGGTTATTTTGGCAGTGTGGGCCGGTGCAAATCCTGCTGGAAAATGAAGTCAGCATCTCCATAAGGCTTGTCTGCTGAAGGAAGCATGAAGTGCTCTGGAAATGTCCTGGTAGACGGCTGCGTTGAGTGGACAGCACAGTGGACCAACACCAGCCGATGACACGGCTCCCCAAACCAACACAGACTGTGGAAACTTCACACTGGACTTCAAGCATCTTGGATTGTGTGCCTCTCCATTCTTCCTCCAGACTCTGGGACCTTGGTTTCCAAATGAGATGCAAAATTTGCTCTCATCAGAAAAGAGGACTTTGGTCCACTATGCTTTATTAAATCCAGAGTCAACACAGCCGTCTACCAGGACATGTCCAGAGCACTTCATGCTTCCTTCATTCTCCAGCAGGATTTGCACCTGCCCACACTGCCAAAAGAACCAAAACCTGCTTCAATGACCATGGTATCACTGTGTAATTACTGTGTGATTTCATGTAATATTCTAATTTACTGGGATTTTGATTTCGTGGGTTTCATAAGCTGTAAGCCATAATCATCAAAATTATAACAAATAAAGGCTTGAAATATCTCACTTTGCATGTAATGAGTCTATATAATATATTAGTTTCACCTGTTAAGTTGAATTCCTGAAATAAATCAACTTTTTGATGATATTCTAATTTTATGACCAGCACCTGTAATACCCACATGTGGCCCAAATGTAATTGCTATCTGGGCTGCTTTTGAACACACGAACACTTTTATTTTTGGCAGTCGATGGGCGGGACTTACTGTTTTAATAACCTCAAATGTCATTAGGTATCACGTTTTTTTTATTAAAAAAGCATTATTTTTGAATATTTTTGAATACAAATAAATCTGTAAACATTAGTTCAATATGCCTCTGTGGAAGAGTGGGATACATTTCAAATGCTTTCTTTCTTTCTTTCTGCTTTTGTTAATTTATCAACCTATCCTTGTGGAATAGTGGAACATTTTTTGTTAACTTCTCAGCTTAAGTGAATTATTATTTAACCTTTACATTATTTGTTGAACCATGTTATTAATAAAAACTACACAATGGTAAGAGCTGAACTGTTGCTTCATTTATCCAATTTGGAAAAAGTGCTAATTTGGAATTCCACCATGGAAAAAGAGTGCCGGTCTTGGGCCTGAAACTCCCGGGCTGAAAAGTGGCCCCACTCCGGCCCTGGTCCAGGGTGTCGAGTTGATTGTTTATTGTTGTTTTGCATGTTCCGAATCGGCAAGTGTGTGTATGGTGTTTGAACTGTGTGAATGGCGTCGGCTCACTCGTTTCTTGCACCAGCTAATAATTCTCTATACTTCACATGATCTTGGAGCCAAATCGCACTGAACTTGCATGTACCCATTTCTTCTCCGGTCTTCCTTTCACCAGCAGGAGACGGTAATACGCTGCCGATGTAAATACAGCGAACTGTCACGCGAACAAGCAAATCCACAAAGAAAGATACTAAAAATCATTCAACACTAATTAGATATCCAAGTCAAAGTGTCATTTAAAATTTAAGACCTTTAATAAATAAAAATAAGACAATGCGCTTCCGCACCAGCGAACGGATTCCAGTTAACTCTTTCCACGGAAGTTTTTTTTTATTTTTATTTTTTTAGAAAAGTTGCCAGCCACTTGATAATTTTCACAATTTGATCCAGAGATTATGCACTCTTTCAGAAGATATGTAATAGCGCCCCCTGCCGTATAAGAGTGAAAACATGGACTGCTGGGAAATCCTGTCAATGGTGGGAAAGAGTTGAATATCTGGCTGATCAAAGCTTGAGTGAATACAGCAGCAAACCAAAAGCCTAAAGCTCGAGACCGGCTCAAACTGAAATTACTGCAGGAGAGTTCGGTGTACAAGCGCAACAGATGTAATGAGAAATACAAACAGGTTCTTCTTGCCTTCAGATATTACACCGTTCCTTCTTAAACATCTGTTATATTTCACATTCAGATGTGGCAAACTGACGCCTCGTTCTGTTTATGTATGCATGTCTTTATTGTCTACCAAGGTGGAAAATGATCTTTGGCTCACCAGCACATAAAATAACAATACAGGCATAGTAAGAAAAACAAGAACAAAAACAAAACAAACACACAGAACAGATTCACATTACATAGATATAAAAATACAGTTCATGTCACTGTCATTTGGTTTATCGATCTTTTGCGGAGTTGATGTTTTTAACAGCGTTTGGAATAAAAGACCTCTTAAACACAGTTAATTGGCCAGAGGGATTCAATAGCTCTGAACTAAATTCAAGGGCTCAGACTGAGAGAGGGTGAGAACTCTAGAATAATCCTCAACGCCGCCTTTGCCCTTTCAGCATTAAAAGCTCTGAGGTCTGCCGACTATGTGATCAGAGATGAAACGTTTGTACACTCTCTACAATAGATTTGTACACAAGATATAAAATATGCTGACTAATTCCAAGGCATTTTTTTATTTATTTACTCTGGATAACAAAGCTCACATGTGAGTCCAGAATTGAGCCATGCTATTTAAAATTCTCCACAATTTCAATTTATAGGCTGGATTATCATGTCTAGTTTTGTGAACATAATTATTTTGTCTTGCAACATTAATTTCTAATTGTCTGAAGTGACAAGAAGTTTCAAGGGCCTTAGTTAGAGTTAATTTTGTCCAGTAGGCCAACTAAGACCATATCATCAGCGTATTTAAATAGTCTGAAATGTTCCTCAATCATAAACTCATTAGTAAACAGAGAGAAAAGCACAGGGGAAAGAGCCTGTGCTTAAAGTGAGCACTTCTGACAGGATCCCTCGAACACAGTCCGTCTGCGGACGGCAAGAGTTTCTAATCCAGAGGACTAAACCTGTATTAACATAAAGATCAACAAGCCTTTTTATGAGAATACGTGTCTTCACTGAAGTAACTGTATTAAGCAGGGTCAGTACTGTTAGTACTGTCAGTATTGTTGTGAGGTTCTCCACATACTGTAGAGCCTCAAACTGTTATTATAATTACAAACAAATGCAGTAGGAGTGAAAATAGACAAACAGTTGAATGAATAAACCCTTCCTGGAGCAAATATGCATGTAAAAAACAGGAACAGGGTTTTAACAAACTCTTCCTAGTGACAGAATCTGAAGAAGAACAAGGAGACTGCACATGATAGAGTCAATTTTAATCTGACGTTGGGTGGAGATGAGTGTGAAGCTAACGAATGGATGAATAAAGATTCTATAAGAATCATAAAGAATCTGCATGCTTAAATACAGAAATGCAAATATGGCTGAAATGACAAACACACAAAGGTTTCACATGAACAATAAGATGATTTGAATGGAGAAAAACAATTCTAAGTCATGTCTGTTTGACTGTGTTTGTGTTGTTAAGCGCAGATCTCCAGCGTCCCATCATGCATCTCTTCTCTGTGCTGCGTGTCTGTCTTGCACCTGTGGTCAGTGTGTGTGTCGGTGTGTGTGTCGAGACTGGAGTCCTCCTCTGTTGAGTTGAAGCCGGAGTCTCCGCTGCCGTGCCGGCTGGGAACGCTGGTGTCCTGATCCTCAGGGATGGAGATCTGGATGTCCGGGACTGTGTCCGTCTCAGTGCTGATCATGTCCAGCTGATCCCACACAGAGCCGGAGCATGGAGGAGGCAGAAGATGCGGCGTCTCCGAGTCCGACAACCAAAGCTGGAGACACACAGAGAGAACATGTTTTATTCCAGAGCAAGGCTAATACTCTCTCTTTAGATGGTCTAACAGTCCCTCATCAGATGGGCTAACAGTCCTTCATTAGATGGTCTAACAGTCCCTCATTAGATGGGCTAACAGTCCTTCATTAGATGGTCTAACAGTCCTTCATTAGATGGGCTAACAGTCCTTCATTAGATGGGCTAACAGTCCTTCATTAGATGGGCTAACAGTCCTTCATTAGATGGGCTAACAGTCCTTCATTAGATGGGCTAACAGTCCTTCATTAGATGGGCTAACAGTCCTTCATTAGATGGGCTAACAGTCCTTCATTAGATGGGCTAACAGTCCTTCATTAGATGGTCTAACAGTCCCTCATTAGATGGGCTAACAGTCCTTCATTAGATGGGCTAACAGTCCTTCATTAGATGGGCTAACAGTCCTTCATTAGATGGGCTAACAGTCCTTCATTAGATGGCTAACAGTCCTTCATTAGATGGTCTAACAGTCCTTCATTAGATGGGCTAACAGTCCTTCATTAGATGGCTAACAGTCCTTCATTAGATGGGCTAACAGTCCTTCATTAGATGGGCTAACAGTCCCTCATTAGATGGGCTAACAGTCCTTCATTAGATGGGCTAACAGTCCTTCATTAGATGGTCTAACAGTCCTTCATTAGATGGTCTAACAGTCCCTCATTAGATGGTCTAACAGTCCCTCATTAGATGGGCTAACAGTCCTTCATTAGATGGGCTAACAGTCCTTCATTAGATGGGCTAACAGTCCTTCATTAGATGGGCTAACAGTCCCTCATTAGATGGGCTAACAGTCCTTCATTAGATGGGCTAACAGTCCTTCATTAGATGGTCTAACAGTCCTTCATTAGATGGGCTAACAGTCCCTCATCAGATGGGCTAACAGTCCCTCATTAGATGGTCTAACAGTCCTTCATTAGATGGTCTAACAGTCCTTCATTAGATGGTCTAACAGTCCCTCATTAGATGGTCTAACAGTCCCTCATTAGATGGTCTAACAGTCCTTCATTAGATGGTCTAACAGTCCCTCATTAGATGGTCTAACAGTCCCTCATTAGATGGGCTAACAGTCCTTCATTAGATGGGCTAACAGTCCTTCATTAGATGGTCTAACAGTCCTTCATTAGATGGGCTAACAGTCCTTCATTAGATGGCTAACAGTCCTTCATTAGATGGGCTAACAGTCCTTCATTAGATGGGCTAACAGTCCTTCATTAGATGGGCTAACAGTCTTTCATTAGATGGGCTAACAGTCCTTCATTAGATGGTCTAACAGTCCTTCATTAGATGGTCTAACAGTCCTTCATTAGATGGGCTAACAGTCCCTCATTAGATGGTCTAACAGTCCTTCATTAGATGGGCTAACAGTCCCTCATTAGATGGGCTAACAGTCCTTCATTAGATGGGCTAACAGTCCCTCATTAGATGGTCTAACAGTCCTTCATTAGATGGTCTAACAGTCCCTCATTAGATGGGCTAACAGTCCTTCATTAGATGGGCTAACAGTCCCTCATTAGATGGTCTAACAGTCCTTCATTAGATGGGCTAACAGTCCTTCATTAGATGGCTAACAGTCCTTCATTAGATGGGCTAACAGTCCTTCATTAGATGGGCTAACAGTCCTTCATTAGATGGGCTAACAGTCCTTCATTAGATGGGCTAACAGTCCTTCATTAGATGGTCTAACAGTCCTTCATTAGATGGGCTAACAGTCCTTCATTAGATGGTCTAACAGTCCTTCATTAGATGGGCTAACAGTCCTTCATTAGATGGGCTAACAGTCCTTCATTAGATGGGCTAACAGTCCTTCATTAGATGGTCTAACAGTCCTTCATTAGATGGGCTAACAGTCCTTCATTAGATGGGCTAACAGTCCTTCATTAGATGGGCTAACAGTCCTTCATTAGATGGGCTAACAGTCCTTCATTAGATGGTCTAACAGTCCTTCATTAGATGGGCTAACAGTCCCTCATTAGATGGGCTAACAGTCCCTCATTAGATGGGCTAACAGTCCTTCATTAGATGGTCTAACAGTCCCTCATTAGATGGGCTAACAGTCCTTCATTAGATGGGCTAACAGTCCTTCATTAGATGGGCTAACAGTCCTTCATTAGATGGTCTAACAGTCCTTCATTAGATGGGCTAACAGTCCCTCATTAGATGGGCTAACAGTCCCTCATTAGATGGGCTAACAGTCCTTCATTAGATGGTCTAACAGTCCCTCATTAGATGGGCTAACAGTCCTTCATTAGATGGTCTAACAGTCCCTCATTAGATGGCTAACAGTCCTTCATTAGATGGGCTAACAGTCCTTCATTAGATGGGCTAACAGTCCTTCATTAGATGGCTAACAGTCCTTCATTAGATGGTCTAACAGTCCCTCATTAGATGGTCTAACAGTCCTTCATTAGATGGGCTAACAGTCCCTCATTAGATGGGCTAACAGTCCCTCATTAGATGGGCTAACAGTCCTTCATTAGATGGTCTAACAGTCCCTCATTAGATGGGCTAACAGTCCTTCATTAGATGGTCTAACAGTCCCTCATTAGATGGCTAACAGTCCTTCATTAGATGGGCTAACAGTCCTTCATTAGATGGGCTAACAGTCCTTCATTAGATGGCTAACAGTCCTTCATTAGATGGTCTAACAGTCCCTCATTAGATGGTCTAACAGTCCTTCATTAGATGGGCTAACAGTCCCTCATTAGATGGTCTAACAGTCCTTCATTAGATGGGCTAACAGTCCTTCATTAGATGGGCTAACAGTCCTTCATTAGATGGGCTAACAGTCCTTCATGAGATGGTCTAACAGTCCTTCATTAGATGGGCTAACAGTCCTTCATTAGATGGTCTAACAGTCCTTCATTAGATGGGCTAACAGTCCTTCATTAGATGGGCTAACAGTCCTTCATTAGATGGGCTAACAGTCCTTCATTAGATGGGCTAACAGTCCTTCATTAGATGGGCTAACAGTCCTTCATTAGATGGGCTAACAGTCCTTCATTAGATGGGCTAACAGTCCTTCATTAGATGGGCTAACAGTCCTTCATTAGATGGGCTAACAGTAAGAAGTCCACTGCTTTAATCTACCCTGCTGGTAATGACTGCATGAATGCTCTTCTCCAGGTCTTGCTCAGACACATAAGATCTGATTCCTGCTGAATTCAGGATCACTGACTTCATGATAGGTTTTTAGACCCTGGTTTACCTTTATCCTTCTGAAATCATTCTAATATGATGATTTCATGCTCAAGAAACATTTATGATGACTATCATTGTTGAAAACAGTTCATATTTTTATGGAAACTGTGATGCATTTTATTCTTCAGGATTCTTTGAATAGAAAGTTGAAAATAACTGCTTTTATTTGAATGAGCATCTTTTGTTTTTGATCAATTGAATGCTTCAGATATGTCTGGTTTCTGCACGTGAGGGAACTGGAAGTGGTTAAGCACCTGCTCGACCGGAAACACAACATCTGCAGCTGCAGGCGAGTGGTGAGAGACGGCTCGCGTCACACAGCTTTGCTCTCGCACTTAGATCAGACCACCAAACCACATGCCATCACAAACCAAATGACATGCTAACTACAAAGCTTTCATAATCATTCTAATTCAAAGAGAACAGTGAGTCCCCAGCAGAACTGTAACAGTAACAGCACAGAGAATCACTGCCAGAACAGTGTTTTCCAGCCGATGAACGATAACATCACTGACAGTCAGAATCTATCCTTCTTCAAAGCATTTAAACAGCAGAAGACAAAACTGCAGCACACTTATAATAAACAATGTGATCATCCGCCAGTGTGGATGCTAATATAGTTATCGATATCATTCTTGGTGTGAACGGGCCTTTAGCCGGGTGTGAGAGCGGAGCGAGTTTCTAATGGTTACTCTTAGGGGTCTGAATTCATTGCTAATAATTCAGAAGTTGTATCATCCTGAGCTCATTTAGAAGGCTGTAGTGTGGATAACAAATTTTAATTTCCAGGCTGTAAAGTTACAGAACTCATTCACTGATGAAGAAAGCACAGCCTCAACTCTTCAGAATCTCAGGACCTTCTATCACAACGATAGCGGAAGCATCCTAACAACACAGCTAACACAGCCTGGTTAGGGAACCGACCTGCCTTCCCTTCAGGATATTAATACTGAGTGATGCTGAGAAAAGGCTTGGCCAAGCGTGTTTGGGAGAAGGTGCTGTAGTATTAAAGCAGGCTCAGAGATAACTTTCCTCAGGACATCTGAGTATGAAACAGCACAGTCTGTGTTCTGGATCTGTGTGTGTACACAGCTGTTATATTGTGTAGTTTCTGCAAAAAATTAATACATAATAATAACTATTTGTATTGATTTGATTTGTATTATCTTCGAACTGTACATTTCTGGCATATGGAAAGTAAAATAACTAAATTGTAATGTAAAAACATGCATATGTATTGTGAAAACCGCTATACAAATAAATGTCAGTTGAAAAAATGGAATACTTCACCACTGTCTGTCATCAACTGTGTTTTAGAATCGGTGCAGGACACTGTTAATTAGGACAACAGCACACAACTGGATTTGATTAATCAAATCTACTTATCTCTACAGATTCTGATAACCAAATGGCATAGATCAAGGGCCTCTTAAATACCAAATAATCAAATCAAGTCTGTGAGGGGTGTTGATGCAGGAAAAGCAATTATAAATATTTTTTTAAATTATGTAAAATAATACATTATTTCCAGTTTATTGTTTCGTTATATTGAGTTTATTTTAGGCAATTGCAGGAATCAATCTCAGATTTTTCTCTAGTATAGAGCAGGAATTGCAGAGACATCTCCCCTAAAGATGTTGCCTATAGATTTCACATATAAACGACCCCTATAAATGTCCTGTATAGACGACTGCTAAAGATGTCACATACAGATGAGCCCTATATATGTCCCATTTAGACGACCCATAAAGACAACCCCTATAGATGACCCATTAAGATGTCCTGCATAGACAACCCCTATATCTGGCCCCCATGTATGTCCCACATAGACGACCCCCTATAGATTTCCCCTATGGATGTCACATACAGATGACCCAAATAGACAATCCCTATAGATGGCCCATATAGACGACCCATAAAGATGTCCCGTATAGACAATCCCTATAGATGGCCCATATAGACGACCCCTATAGATGGCTCATATAGACAACCCCTATAGATGGCCCATATAGATGACCCATAAAGATGGCTCGTATAGACAACCCCTATAGATGGCCCATATAGACGACCCATAAAGATGTCCCGTATAGACAACCCCTATAGATGGCCTATATAGACGACCCATAAAGATGTCCCGTATAGACAACCCCTATAGATGGCCCATATAGACGACCCATAAAGATGTCCCATATAGACAATCCCTATAGATGGCCCATATAGACAAACCCTATAGATGGCCCATATAGACAATCCCTATAGATGGCCCATATAGACGACCCCTATAGATGGCTCATACAGACAACCCCTATAGATGGCCCATATAGACGACCCCTATAGATGGCTCATACAGACAACCCCTATAGATGGCCCATATAGACGACCCATAAAGATGTCCCGTATAGACAACCCCTATAGGTGGCCCATATAGACGACCTATAAAGATGTCCCGTATAGACAACCCCTATAGATGGCCCATATAGACGACCTATAAAGATGTCCCGTATAGACAACCCCTATAGATGACCCATATAGAGAACCTCTATAGATGACCTGTATAGACAACCCCTATAGATGACCCATATAGACAACCCCAATAGATGACCTGTATAGACAACCCCTATAGATGACCCATATAGACAACCTCTATAGATGGCCTGTATAGACAACCTCTATAGATGACCTGTATAGACAACCCCTATAGATGACCCATATAGACAACCTCTATAGATGGCCTGTATAGACAACCCCTATAGATGACCCATATAGACAACCTCTATAGATGGCCTGTATAGACAACCCCAATAGATGACCTGTATAGACAACCCCTATAGATGACCCATATAGACAACCTCTATAGATGGCCTGTATAGACAACCCCTATAGATGACCCATATAGACAACCCCAATAGATGACCTGTATAGACAACCTCTATAGATGGCCTGTATAGACAACCCCTATAGATGACCCATATAGACAACCTCTATAGATGGCCTGTATAGACAACCCCTATAGATGGCCCATATAGACGACCTATAAAGATGTCCCATATAGACAACCCCTATAGATTACCCATATAGACAACCTCTATAGATGGCCTGTATAGACAACCCCTATAGATGACCCATATAGACAACCCCAATAGATGACCTGTATAGACAACCCCTATAGATGACCCATATAGACAACCTCTATAGATGGCCTGTATAGACAACCTCTATAGATGACCTGTATAGACAACCCCTATAGATGACCCATATAGACAACCTCTATAGATGGCCTGTATAGACAACCCCTATAGATGACCCATATAGACAACCTCTATAGATGGCCTGTATAGACAACCCCAATAGATGACCTGTATAGACAACCCCTATAGATGACCCATATAGACAACCTCTATAGATGGCCTGTATAGACAACCCCTATAGATGACCCATATAGACAACCCCAATAGATGACCCATATAGACAACCCCAATAGATGACCTGTATAGACAACCCCTATAGATGACCCATTATAGACAACCTCTATAGATGGCCTGTATAGACAACCTCTATAGATGGCCTGTATAGACAACCCCTATAGATGACCTGTATAGACAACCCCTATAGATGACCCATATAGACAACCTCTATAGATGGCCTGTATAGACAACCTCTATAGATGGCCTGTATAGACAACCCCAATAGATGACCTGTATAGACAACCCCTATAGATGACCCATATAGACAACCTCTATAGATGGCCTGTATAGACAACCCCTATAGATGACCCATATAGACAACCCCAATAGATGACCTGTATAGACAACCCCTATAGATGACCCATATAGACAACCTCTATAGATGGCCTGTATAGACAACCTCTATAGATGACCTGTATAGACAACCCCTATAGATGACCCATATAGACAACCTCTATAGATGGCCTGTATAGACAACCCCTATAGATGACCCATATAGACAACCTCTATAGATGGCCTGTATAGACAACCCCAATAGATGACCTGTATAGACAACCCCTATAGATGACCTGTATAGACAACCCCTATAGATGACCCATATAGACAACCTCTATAGATGGCCTGTATAGACAACCCCTATAGATGACCCATATAGACAACCCCAATAGATGACCCATATAGACAACCCCAATAGATGACCTGTATAGACAACCCCTATAGATGACCCATATAGACAACCTCTATAGATGGCCTGTATAGACAACCTCTATAGATGGCCTGTATAGACAACCCCTATAGATGACCCATATAGACGGCCTCTGAAAGATGTCCCATATAGACGACCCTTAGGCTACATCTCTCGCATAACTCTCGTATTATGTATTTTTTGTCATATTGACAAGTTAGAACAGGTAACTGTAGTAAAAATGTGCTTAATTTAATTATGATTCAACAGAAATGCTTCTCTGCAAACACTGTCTTTTGTCTTAATTCCTGGAGAAATCTGATGTATTTTGACAAACAGTTAATCTATGCATAACAACTAGCTGACACATCTTTAATCAAAGGTCATTGAAACCTTGTGATATCATAGCATGTAATTAAGAGTATAAATGTTTTTACCTCCTGAATGTGAGGCGGGAGTTGAACATTTGGGTAGAAGATGCTCTTGAAGGACTTAAACACCTTGTAAAAGCTAAACCACACCAGCAGCACCAGCAGCCCCAGCAGGAAGCACAGCCCCAGCGACAACAGGAAGTACAGAAATATCTGCCAGTATGGAATCAGTCCTGAAATCACACACAGCATTCAATCTCTACACGTCTCACACTCATTCATCTGGGCTGGACTAGCCATGACATCTGAAGCATAGATTCTGCCTTATGTAACATGATCCATAAATGGTAGTTTATAAATATCATAGATATTGCAGAATAACCATATAAATGATGTAGCTTAAGAGAATTACATCTATTAAATGAATCAAGTTTCTCAGAATGGCAGCCTTTACTAGGTAAAGGTGCAGTGAGGGGTAAGTTGTGTCACTGGAGCACCATATTTAGTTTTCACTTCTATGGCTGTATGTTTAAGAAACATTTGAGTGTGGGTTGTTCATTAACCTTTTATTGAACCATGAGGTTAACATGACACGTGACTCATAAATGACACATGAAATCTGTTATCAGACATGGAGTTATTAACAACCATATATGACTCTACTTGTTGATTTCACTGGAAAGCAAACTGAACTCAGCGTGAGTGTGTGTGTGTGTGTCTGAGAGAGAGTGAGTGTGTGTGTGTGATGGATCTGCTGACCTTCAGTGCGTGTGCAGTGTATGTCACTGAAGACACTGGTCTTGTTGTAGAAGTCATAGCGACTCTGAACTCTGACACAGTACCCCGTCCGTTGGTCTAGCTCAGACAGCATCACCACATTATTCCGCGTCTTCAAGACTTCAGCCTTCTGCACAGGCACAAGAAGAGAGGGAATGGGTTAGCTATAGCGAGAATGCTATACTTCATTTTTAATATTATTATTATTGGTGGATTAATGGTCCAAAAATCCAGTGACATCCACATATTCAGACTTCTGGACCTCAGTGTTTGTGGAAATAGTTTTAAAGTACTTTAAGAGAGAAGAATCTGGATACAGATTAGAAACCAACATCTTTCTAAAGGACGTGGTCATCATGCTCTTAAAAGCACTTCTGTATTCCTTCAGTCTCAGACATGATGCTGACATCAGAGATTCTACTAGTCCACATTAGATGCCACTTTCAGACACTATCGGTGCGTCCCAATTCGCATACTATCCATCCTAAATAGTACTTGAAAATAGAATAAGTACATCCCAAATCATAGTATGTTGAAATGAGTATTCCAAAAATACACGGATGGCCTACTATTTCTGGTCAGAATCCAAAGTGCAGATTGATGCACACTTTAACGGCTAATATTACCAACAACCAATGGCGCGCAGGACGAGGATTCAATTAGAACTACAAACACGAGTGAAAAGTGTTAAAAAAAAAAATCTACAGACATGGAGGACACACGAGCCGGCGGTTAAGCAGAGAGGTTTAGATAAAGCGGTATGAGTGATTAATTATCAGTATCTAACCTGACAAAAATGTATTTATTCAGTGTTGTCCACATAAAATTTCATCTGCAGCAGCATTGTGAACTTTTGTAAAGATATGTTTAGCCATTACATTTTTAATGCATCATATTCAAATTGCAAACACATGAGAGTCTCTGCATGAAAGACCAGGGACGTGCGGTCAGGGTAGGCAGGGTAGGCAGTGCCTCACCAAAGGAAATGTTGACATTACATTTATTAATTCCAAGAACTTTATTAATTGACCACATTATGATTTATTTTATTCCAAATATTAATTTTTGTAACAAAAATTCTCAGGAATACACATATAATATACTAATTTTGCCATTGTTTGCTCCTAAAACCATTGTTTCATGCAGGAAATTCAAGGCCATGGCCATTGAGGCAGAGGTTAGCAGTGCCTCTTTGGTCCATAGAACGTAGTTTGTGTAGGTTTGCGCATGCGCAGTCAGTTCTCATGCTGTCTTGAATTATCAACATTGAGGCAGAGACCGAGCTTGCTTCATGTCACGTGATCCACTCACTCTCACTCAATCCGCGCTTCCCGATCTAGCGGCGCCTAGCGTTGTCTGTCAACAGGCCCAGGGTGGGTAATCGGGAGAATTCCCGGTGGGCCGCTTCACTTTTGGGCCGGTCGAGGTTTTTTTTTTTCCACATTTGTCACGTTAGTTACATCAGGCTACACACGTTCCGCATTCTGACACCGCAGCGCGCAGCCTCTGCATAGGTTGTACCATGTGAGGGAGTTCTCCCCTCCCCTCCTATAGAGTTGGTTGGGTCCATAGCCCGTCTTTTCCAAAACGTTTTCTCAGGTAACTACCGCGGCACCGCCGGCGCCTACCGATAGCTGGGCCGGCCCAGTAGCTATGCGTCAGGGAGGATGGATGGGAGGAAGAGGCCAGGAGGTATGGAAGCTTGTTTCTGCCACAGAATAAAACATTTTAAAAGGATAATTGCGACTTTAAAGTTGCGTGTTATAAAGTCAGAATTGCGAGATATAAAGTCAGAATTGTGTGAAATAAAGTCACAATTGCTTCTTATAAAGTGAATTATTATTTAACCTTTACATTATTTGTTGAACCATGGCATTAATACAAACTACACAATAGTGACTAGGCTGCTTGTCGGTTCGCTGACACCGCGCCGCCTCCCTCTTACTGTGTCCCGCACAAAACATTTGTTTGTTGTATAAGTCATAAGATAGATGTGTCCATTAATTTGATTATTAGATTTGATTGTGCATTAGCCTCACATATGACTGACTTTGCTGTATGCAGGCAGCGATGTGATGATGCCTGATATGAACTTGGGTTGCTACATTAACTGAATGAATATATGCCACATTGATAGGTCACAGCCTACCCATGAGAAGATTTCACCGCACGTTACTGTGAAAGACCCACGACTAGCAGATCAACGTGCTGCAACATTTCTCTCCGAAATGGTAGGAAATTAAATTTAGATTGAATGGAGGATTTTAACTGTGACAAGATGATTGACTGGGCAGTTTATGGTGACAGGATCCACATAACAAAGCTGTCCGTTAAAGATGATGAAGTAGTTTGTTCAAAAGATTGACTACTCTTTTGCAACACACTCAAAAGTATGTACTTTTTCTTCACAAAAGTCCGCAACAAAATGTATTATCAATCTAAATTAATCTCGTTTTTAATTTAACTTAATTTTGTTTTTCTTTATTTAAATTTTGTTTTTCTTTATTTAAATTTTGTTTTTTCTTTATTTAAATTTCGTATTTCTTTATTTAAATTTCGTTTTTTCTTTATTTAAATTTCGTTTTTCTTTATTTAAATTTTGTTTTTCTTTATTTAAATTTCGTTTTTCTTCATTTAAATCTACCCTTTACTGTATCAGTAATTTGTTAGCCAGAAAATATGAAACTACCTTAAAAGTATTGCTTAATTTAACAGACCTGTGTGTGTGCGCGTTTAATATCACTAGTGCAGTGTCGGTTCTCGGAGCATATAAGCCCTGCCCGCATGAGGTACGTGCGCCGCTTCCCGCTCGCGCTGTTCTGTAGTTTACTAAAAGTTTATTCATTCTGAATGTGTCGGGTCTCGCGTGTCCATCTATATTGCACCTGCACTCCCTTGTGAAGTCGATTGGATGAACGGTTTCGAAATAATAAGAATGCAAACGGACATAGACACAGAGAATGCCTTTATTAGAGAGAAGAATATGTTCAGCCAGCCCCCTCTCCGAAGCTTCGAATATTCGATGTTCATTACTACCGAAGCTTCGAAGCTCAAAAAATGGTATTCGGACCAGCCCTAGGCTGATCTCTGCAGGACCACTAGAGAACCCCAGGCAGGTGTGTTTGATCAGGGCTGATCTCTGCAGGACCACTAGAGAACCCCAGGACAGTGTGTTTGATCAGGGCTGATCTCTGCAGGGCCACTAGAGAACCCCAGGCCGGTGTGTTTGATCAGGGCTGATCTCTGCAGGACCACTAGAGAACCCCAGGCAGGTGTGTTTGATCATGGCTGATCTCTGCAGGACCACTAGAGAACCCCAGGCCGGTGTGTTTGATCAGGGCTGATCTCTGCAGGGCCACTAGAGAACCCCAGGCCGGTGTGTTTGATCAGGGCTGATCTCTGCAGGACCACTAGAGAACCCCAGGCCGGTGTGTTTGATCAGGGCTGATCTCTGCAGGGCCACTAGAGAACCCCAGGCAGGTGTGTTTGATCAGGGCTGATCTCTGCAGGACCACTAGAGAACCCCAGGCAGGTGTGTTTGATCAGGGCTGATCTCTGCAGGACCACTAGAGAACCCCAGGCCGGTGTGTTTGATCAGGGCTGATCTCTGCAGGACCACTAGAGAACCCCAGGACAGTGTGTTTGATCAGGGCTGATCTCTGCAGGGCCACTAGAGAACCCCAGGCCGGTGTGTTTGATCAGGGCTGATCTCTGCAGGGCCACTAGAGAACCCCAGGACAGTGTGTTTGATCAGGGCTGATCTCTGCAGGACCACTAGAGAACCCCAGGACAGTGTGTTTGATCAGGGCTGATCTCTGCAGGACCACTAGAGATCCCCAGGCCGGTGTGTTTGATCAGGGCTGATCTCTGCAGGGCCACTAGAGAACCCCAGGCCAGTGTGTTTGATCAGGGCTGATCTCTGCAGGGCCACTAGAGAACCCCAGGCCGGTGTGTTTGATCAGGGCTGATCTCTGCAGGGCCACTAGAGAACCCCAGGCAGGTGTGTTTGATCAGGGCTGATCTCTGCAGGACCACTAGAGAACCCCAGGCCGGTGTGTTTGATCAGGGCTGATCTCTGCAGGGCCACTAGAGAACCCCAGGCAGGTGTGTTTGATCAGGGCTGATCTCTGCAGGACCACTAGAGAACCCCAGGCCGGTGTGTTTGATCAGGGCTGATCTCTGCAGGGCCACTAGAGAACCCCAGGCCGGTGTGTTTGATCAGGGCTGATCTCTGCAGGACCACTAGAGAACCCCAGGACAGTGTGTTTGATCAGGGCTGATCTCTGCAGGGCCACTAGAGAACCCCAGGCAGGTGTGTTTGATCAGGGCTGATCTCTGCAGGACCACTAGAGAACCCCAGGCCGGTGTGTTTGATCAGGGCTGATCTCTGCAGGGCCACTAGAGAACCCCAGGCCGGTGTGTTTGATCAGGGCTGATCTCTGCAGGACCACTAGAGAACCCCAGGCCGGTGTGTTTGATCAGGGCTGATCTCTGCAGGGCCACTAGAGAACCCCAGGCCGGTGTGTTTGATCAGGGCTGATCTCTGCAGGACCACTAGAGAACCCCAGGACAGTGTGTTTGATCAGGGCTGATCTCTGCAGGGCCACTAGAGAACCCCAGGCCGGTGTGTTTGATCAGGGCTGATCTCTGCAGGACCACTAGAGAACCCCAGGCCGGTGTGTTTGATCAGGGCTGATCTCTGCAGGACCACTAGAGAACCCCAGGCCGGTGTGTTTGATCAGGGCTGATCTCTGCAGGGCCACTAGAGAACCCCAGGCCGGTGTGTTTGATCAGGGCTGATCTCTGCAGGGCCACTAGAGAACCCCAGGCAGGTGTGTTTGATCAGGGCTGATTTCTGCAGGGCCACTAGAGAACCCCAGGCCGGTGTGTTTGATCAGGGCTGATCTCTGCAGGGCCACTAGAGAACCCCAGGCCGGTGTGTTTGATCAGGGCTGATCTCTGCAGGACCACTAGAGAACCCCAAGCAGGTGTGTTTGATCAGGGCTGATCTCTGCAGGACCACTAGAGAACCCCAGGCCGGTGTGTTTGATCAGGGCTGATCTCTGCAGGGCCACTAGAGAACCCCAGGCCGGTGTGTTTGATCAGGGCTGATCTCTGCAGGACCACTAGAGAACCCCAGGCCGGTGTGTTTGATCAGGGCTGATCTCTGCAGGGCCACTAGAGAACCCCAGGCAGGTGTGTTTGATCAGGGCTGATCTCTGCAGGACCACTAGAGAACCCCAGGCCGGTGTGTTTGATCAGGGCTGATCTCTGCAGGACCACTAGAGAACCCCAGGCCGGTGTGTTTGATCAGGGCTGATCTCTGCAGGACCACTAGAGAACCCCAGGCCGGTGTGTTTGATCACCTGCAGGACAGGGGCCCTCGAGGGCCAGAGTTGAGGACCGCTGATCTATGCAGTGCAACTGCTGGTCATTAGCGCACAGATACCTGATAGCCTTCGGGACGCTTCCAGTAGTGGATGAGATACTCCATGTCGTCGACCAGCGTCTTCATGGACTCGTTGGTGCTGCTCAGAGGGTCAGCGATGACGATCTCCAGATCTCCTTTAACAGAGGTCAGCTTCACACTGGACGGAGGACCTAGATCAGCTACAGAGGAGAGGGACAGAGCTGTGGTCACACCGCAGAATCAAGAGCCGAGGCCAGATTACAACAGACCAGTTTAATCACCCTCTTTATCTGGGCAGAAGGTGATGTTGGTCCAGTTGGAGAAATGCTGTGCTGTGTTGGCCCGCACACGCAGGAGATATATGCCCCAGTAACTCAGTCCAGCATCAGTGAAATCACAGCGCTGCTCCAGAACATCCGCACACACGGTCCCCCATTTCTGCTTATGAGGCGGCTTACGGGAATGAACTGCCCTGTTGGAGGAAAGACCACATGAGTGACTCGATTCATCATGTGAAGTACAGCAATCACTGACCCTGGACAGGGTTTTCTACATGATGTCTGAGGGAAACTACTGGATGTCTCCCATTTGGAGTTTATTTATTAAAGCATTAATATGTCATGGCTTGGACGTCCATCCCAATGTTTACTTGCTTCTGTGTCTGTCTGTATTCTTCTATATATTTACTTACAATATACAATATAATGCTTTAGAATTCATTATCATTGGCTGGATGATGTCTGTTCCCATGAACTTTTGCCTATGCTTTGCATAGATTTGGCTAAACATTTGTCAGTCTGAAGAGGACTGGCTTCATGGATTGAGTGTCTGTAGGCTATGAAGATTATGAGCTTCAATAAAGCCCAAGCACAATTCAGCACATTTCACACTTAATTTTTACTATTATAATGCAAAAATGACACGAATTACTAGAAAAATAATTCTATATTATACATCAAGGTAGTATTTGTTGTACTGCCTTTAAGTAGACATTAATTTCTGCGTTACAGAAATAAGTCACATCGAGAAGGGCAAGAATAAAACAAAACATCTGGACAGATTACGATAATGAGAAATTTGGAGGAAAATAACGTCAATATATAAAAATATTTTTATACTACAGGACATGAAACTCAAATCTCTCACAAGAATCCATTATGACCTGTTCAGCCTGTGTAATTATTTTTCATTTTGTTATCTGTAATTAGAAGATTGGCTCAACAATCTAAATAAACATGATGTTATGAATGAAAGCAGAGATATAGTGTTCTTACGCGAGATACTGTGCAGTGAAGGTGATCGTCCCGTTGATGGCGCTCTGCTGATCATCAGCCCAGTCCCAGCGCAGAACATACTGTGTGTTGAGACTCTGAACAGAGAGATTCTGAGGAGGGCTCCAATCTGCAAGAGCTGGGAGAGACACACACACACACACACACACGCACACACACACACACACACACACGCACACACACACACACACACGCTTAGTTAAGGTCGCATACAGATTTTCACACGTCACATAGTACTTTTACAGTGTAAAAGTATAACGCTACCTATAACACCTGATTTACTTGTTACATCATAAGAATGGCATCTACGCTAATGTTACTCTTTCTGTTTATATCCCGATGTTTACATAAGTCAGCCGGATACGGGCCGTATCCAGATCAGATGGTGGACCTGCGTCTAGACCACGACCTGTTGGAAAGTTTTCTTTCATCGAAGCAGAGACCAGGAGACAGTTGGGATCGCGTTCAACGGAAGTTATTCTTTATTGAGAACTCCGCTGTACGCGGCTGTAGTACTTCCAACATGATCTAACTCTAATACAGTATGCATTGTAGTTATATACATTCCAAGGGGGAGGGATTACATAGAGGTGGAGATTCTGAACAAAGCATGCAAATTAAGTATACAGGTTAAGGTAACACCCTAGACTGTGAGGGTCTGGCCAATCCTAATTCAATCAGCATAAGGCTCCAAGAGCCATTTGGGTCCGAAAGCCATTTGCAGAACAAAAGGTGAGATTCTCAGTGAATCATTCGTGTGCTAATCCCATCAGTCTGACAATAAGGAGAGAACAGAAATTGCAACTTTGCTGAGATCTTAACCTTAAAAGATTCTTTACCATGATGTTATGTACAGAAGCATATTTGAAATAGATTCTTAAATTTGTAACCCTTCAGACCACAACGCATGATGTAATCAGCCGGATCCAGGCCGTATCCAGATCAGATGGTGGACCTGCGCCTAGACACGACCAAAACGCATGATGTAGTCAGCCGGATCCAGGCCGTATCCAGATCAGATGGAGGACCTGCACCTAGACACGACCACAACGCATGATGTAGTCAGCCGGATCCGGGCCGTATCCAGATCAGATGGTGGACCTGCGCCTAGACACGACCACAACGCATGATGTAGTCAGCCGGATCCGGGCCGTATCCAGATCAGATGGTGGACCTGCGCATAGACACGACCACAACGCATGATGTAGTCAGCCGGATCCAGGCCGTATCCAGATCAGATGGAGGACATGCACCTAGACACAACCACAACGCATGATGTAGTCAGCCGGATCCGGGCCGTATCCAGATCAGATGGTGGACCTGCGCCTAGACACGACCACAACGCATGATGTAGTCAGCTGGATCCAGGCCGTATCCAGATCAGATGGAGGACCTCCGCCTAGACACGACCACAACGCATGATGTAGTCAGCCGGATCCGGGCCGTATCCAGATCAGATGGAGGACCTGCGCCTAGACACGACAACAACGCATGATGTAGTCAGCCGGATCCGGGCCGTATCCAGATCAGATGGAGGACCTGCGCCTAGACACGACCACAACGCATGATGTAGTCAGCCGGATCCGGGCCGTATCCAGATCAGATGGAGGATTTGTGCCTAGACACGACCACAACGCATGATGTAGTCAGCCGGATCCGGGCTGTATCCAGATCAGATGATGGACCTGCGCCTAGACACGCCCACAACGCATGATGTGGTCAGCCGGATCCGGGCCGTATCCAGATCAGATGGAGGACCTGCGCCTAGACACGACCACAACGCATGATGTAGTCAGCCGGATCAGGGCCGTATCCAGATCAGATGGAGGACCTGCGCCTAGACACGACCACAACGCATGATGTAGTCAGCCGGATCAGGGCCGTATCCAGATCAGATGGAGGACCTGCGCCTAGACACGACCACAACGCATGATGTAGTCAGCCGGATCCGGGCCGTATCCAGATCAGATGGAGGACCTGCGCCTAGACACGCCCACAATGCATGATGTAGTCAGCCAGATCCGGGCCGTATCCAGATCAGATGGAGGACCTGCGCCTAGACACGACCACAACGCATGATGTAGTCAGCCGGATCCGGGCCGCATCCAGATCAGATGGAGGACCTGCGCCTAGACACGACCACAACGCATGATGTAGTCAGCCGGATCCGGGCTGTATCCAGATCAGATGATGGACCTGCGCCTAGACACGCCCACAACGCATGATGTAGTCAGCCGGATCCGGGCCGTATCCAGATCAGATGGAGGACCTGCGCCTAGACACGACCACAACGCATGATGTAGTCAGCCGGATCAGGGCCGTATCCAGATCAGATGGAGGACCTGCGCCTAGACACGACCACAACGCATGATGTAGTCAGCCGGATCCGGGCCGTATCCAGATCAGATGGAGGACCTGCGCCTAGACACGACCACAACGCATGATGTAGTCAGCCGGATCCGGGCCGCATCCAGATCAGATGGAGGACCTGCGCCTAGACACGACCACAACGCATGATGTAGTCAGCCGGATCCGGGCCGTATCCAGATCAGATGATGGACCTGCGCCTAGACACGCCCACAACGCATGATGTAGTCAGCCGGATCCGGGCCGTATCCAGATCAGATGGAGGACCTGCGCCTAGACACGACCACAACGCATGATGTAGTCAGCCGGATCCGGGCCGTATCCAGATCAGATGGAGGACCTGCGCCTAGACACGACCACAACGCATGATGTAGTCAGCCGGATCCGGGCCGTATCCAGATCAGATGGAGGACCTGCGCCTAGACACGCCCACAATGCATGATGTAGTCAGCCAGATCCGGGCCGTATCCAGATCAGATGGAGGACCTGCGCCTAGACACGCCCACAACGCATGATGTAGTCAGCCGGATCCGGGCCGCATCCAGATCAGATGGAGGACCTGCGCCTAGACACGCCCACAACGCATGATGTAGTCAGCCGGATCCGGGCCGCATCCAGATCAGATGGAGGACCTGCGCCTAGACACGCCCACAATGCATGATGTAGTCAGCCAGATCCGGGCCGTATCCAGATCAGATGGAGGACCTGCGCCTAGACACGCCCACAACGCATGATGTAGTCAGCCAGATCCGGGCCGTATCCAGATCAGATGGAGGACCTGCGCCTAGACACGCCCACAACGCATGATGTAGTCAGCCGGATCCGGGCCGCATCCAGATCAGATGGAGGACCTGCGCCTAGACACGCCCACAATGCATGATGTAGTCAGCCAGATCCGGGCCGTATCCAGATCAGATGGAGGACCTGCGCCTAGACACGCCCACAATGCATGATGTAGTCAGCCGGATCCGGGCCGTATCCAGATCAGATGGAGGACCTGCGCCTAGACACGACCACAACGCATGATGTAGTCAGCCGGATCTGGGCCGTATCCAGATCAGATGGTGGACCTGCGCCTAGACACGACCACAACGCATGATGTAGTCAGCCGGATCCGGGCTGTATCCAGATCAGATGGAGGAACTGTGCCTAGACACGTCTCCATACCGGCGTGACTCTGATCTTCAACCAGATGGAACTGGATAATATTCTGAATATTCTGATCCAATCTGACTTCTGACCTGTAATGCTGCCTGGATTATAATCACACACTGTTCGTTCATTGGGGCCAGAGGAGAACTGAGCGACCGAGTCTGGTTTCTCCCAAGGTTTTTTTTCTCCATTCTGCCCTGATGACACACACACACACACACACAGTCAGTGCTGTGAAGAGCTCAAACACACACTCTTATTAGCCGATTCTGCCAGGTGTGTGTAAACACTGTGTTTTTCTGCATCGTAGATTCTCATGAGATGAAATGAGCATCTGAAACGGTGGCCAGCATATCCTCTGAAACACAGCAATCCACTACAGAAAGAGTGCAGAGTTCACTCATAAAGCCAGATAGATCTTTAGTGTGTTCTTTATGTTGGGCTCATCAGTTGCTCAGAAACACTGATGGACACAGACACACAGATCTGCCTGTAATCTCAGTGTCACACAGCAAAGAGTTTTTACTTTTATGAACTTCCCATTTACACCATTATTTATTCATTCAGAACGCGCACGAAAGCAAGAGACGGGACTTATCGCGTGAACATCCAATCATAGCGCAGTGCCTCCGATCATGTGACTTTCCCCCATTCCTTCTCAATTACCCACAATGCACTCAGAGGAAAGAAAGGCCCTGGTGTCACTGTACAGGCACTTAGAAAAGCCAATCATTTATGCAGTTATTAATGTCATATTTCTTAGTGTTTGCCTAATTTTTGAGGAGGCACTGCCTCTCTGTCTCCTCAGATGAACATCTAGAAACCTTCTACACGCTCTTGGGTGGGTCTAGGGGTGGGGTGGAGGCAGGTCTAGGGGCGGAGCCAGAGGCGGCTCTAGGGGTGGAGGCGGAGGCAGGTCTAGGGGCGGAGCCAGAGGCGGCTCTAGGGGGCCACCCCGAAATTTAATTTGCTACTGGCAATTTCATCTTTCATTTCAACTTATTGAAAGAAGGATTTATTTTCAACTCTCACACACACAGATAGAGCAGGTTATTTCTGATATGAAACACAGGCTCATGTTCCCAAACGATGAATACTGTTTCAGCGCTCTTTAATGTGGGTCAAGCGAAGCGGCAGCACACGTGATCCGATCATCTCTTCCTCTTTACTGCAGCTAATAAACATCAGAACAACTGTTGTAGGTCACGTGACAATGACATCATGATGTCCAGACTGCGTTCATACTGTATACTTGTTTAACTTAAGGCTGGAATACACTACACGACTTTTAAAATCTGAACAGATTTTTAAATTGCTGGCATCATACACTTGCCGACTTTGTGAATGATTACAGAGAAAAACGAGGCGTCATCCACTACATGACTGAGAATCACACACTACCAGACTCGCAAGTCATTCCGAACACAACAAACTCACGCAGAAACACACTCCTCGTTGCTAGGCGACGCATGACAGATGAACCATGGATGTGCAAGAGATGAGCGCAGTAGCTCTTGTAGCGAGTATCCAAACACTATACTGAAGTAAAGTACAAGTAGGCTACTTACAGAATACTCAAAGTAAAAGTAATAATCGTAATAGTTACTGGAGTAAAAAAGTATCCAATGAAAAAACTACTCAAGTAGCTATTACTAGTTACTTCAGATCATATGTCTATAGATAGATGTGTGTGTGTGTGTGTGTGTGTGTGTGTTATTTAGATATGTTTAATTTAAATGATTATTATTATCATAATTAGATAGGCTATCTTTGCAACAAACACAGAGACAAGCATTTTTTCTTTCAGCCCGAAAATCATTGCCTGTCCTTTGGTTTGTATAATAACAACAACTACATTTGGATTATTAATCAATGTGGAAATAAAGTGAATCTGCAGAGTTCTGCATTCACAGGCATGTAAAGGGAACCATTGACACAGAGAAGAAAGAGTTAAACTCTTCACATGTGCTCGCGCTCATGACCGCTACTGAACATCTGAACACACACTACCATCAAACGCACATCACGGGTCGTCTTCTGTCTGTTCTCCAACATGTGATCAAGCTCATGTATATTTCTGCAAGCGTGTTTAAACTGGTTAACTGTGTCTAAGACAGGCAAAGGCGAGTTCGCACGCCACTGCACAATACACACATCACCGCGTGTTCATTTCATAAACTGTGGACAATGGCTTATTTAAATTAATGTATATGTTCAAGAAACTGGTAATGTCATTCTTTCTAGTAGTGCTATCGTGGCGTAGACTAATAATCTGTCTGGCTGTAAAATATTCCCTGAATGAAATGAAATCGAATGAATCATTTATTCACAGACAGCACACGCAGATGTTCAACTAATAAAGATCTTCATCGCGGGCAAACAATTGGATGCATTTGCAGATTTGCTTTCACTTAGGCTACTTGACTATTCATACATTATTTGTACTCAAAATAATTTGTTCACGTTAATGTGAATGTCAAATAAAAAGGCAAAATGGTGCTCTAGCCCGGGGAAGAGGAACGGCTTCATCACTGAACTGCATATATGAGCAATAAAAGCCTGATGTAGGAAATATGATACCCAACAAACAACACATATGCATACAAGTTTGCATGTGTTTTAGCTGAGTATCATATTTCACACACACACACACACACACACACACACACACACACACACACACACGCACACACTCTTCAACAGTTTATCCAGAAGACCTCCAGTACCTAAACTGAGGGTTATCTTCTAGGGGTGTAACGATTCCCTCATGTCACGATTCGATACATATCACAATACTGAACTCACGATACCATATTATTGCGATACTCCAAGACATATGATAAAAGGTTAACAAAAAATGTACTGTTTATTAAACTGATAAATTTGATATTACATTGTGTGTGTAAATGAATATTCTTGGACTTGGTGCTGAAACCCAAAGCACAGGACAATAGAGACACCAGAATAAAAATATTCATGATTCTGAAGTTATTTTAGACGAATATGCTTCTCTGTCACTGACTAGATACATTTAAAATAATGTAGGCCACTTTTTTACACAGATATTCCCCTATTGCATTATTATACATTTATATTCAACATTATATATAATATTTGAATGTAGTACTGACATTAAAACTCTGAAAACTTACATTTTTTCTCACAGTCATTTTTATTTTGGGTGAACTATTCACGATACATATTGTTGCATTTTTCTATTGCGATATATTGTGACACGATATATTGTTACACCCCTATTATCTTCCACTACTGATATATGAACACTTACTGGGCAACATCTGTTAGAAACCCTTCACTGGCTCTTTCTGCTGCTCTCAGGTTTGAGTGTGTGTGTGTGTGAGTGTGTGTGAGTGTGTGTGTGTGTGTGTGTGTGTGTGTGTGTGTGTGTGTGTGTGTGTGTGAGTGTGT
This sequence comes from Vimba vimba, assembly GCA_022828995.1. Classification (NCBI taxonomy): domain Eukaryota; kingdom Metazoa; phylum Chordata; class Actinopteri; order Cypriniformes; family Leuciscidae; genus Vimba; species Vimba vimba. The sequence continues at coordinate 44,934,453 of CM040823.1, read as the reverse complement.
GGGTGGTTCACGTGTGTGTGTGTGTGTGTGTGTGTGTGTGTGTGTGTGTGAGTGTGTGTGTGGTTCACGTGTGTGTGTGTGTGTGAGTGTGTGTGTGGCTCACGTGTGTGTGTGTTTCACGTGTGTGTGTGTGTGTGTGTGTGTGTGTGTGTGGTTCACGTGTGTGTGTGTGTGTGTGTGTGTGTGTGTGTGTGTGAGTGTGTGTGTGTGAGTGTGTGTGTGTGAGTGTGTGTGTGGTTCACGTGTGTGTGTGTGTGTGTGTGTGTGTGTGTGTGTGTGTGGTTCACGTGTGTGTGTGTGTGTGTGTGTGTGTTTGTGTGGTTCACGTGTGTGTGTGAGTGTGTGTGTGTGTGGTTCACGTGTGTGTGTGTGTGTGTGTGTGAGTGTGTGTGTGGTTCACGTGTGTGTGTGTGTGGTAACACCGCTGAGCAGTCGCTGAAGTTTCGTTGTATCCAGATGCAATGACAATAAAGGCTAACCCTAGTCATAATTCCATTGGTCTTGTGTCGGCTGCAGTCTTGTGTACTTTTTCAGCTGCATTAATGATAAATGCCGCAACATCAGCGCTCATATCCGGACTATACACTTTTACCCCAGTACAATAACAAATGTCAGTAACCAAACAGTTAACTGGTCCCATTGACTTCCACAGTATTTTTTTATTTTTCTGTCTGGTTACTGACATTCTTCAAAATATCTTCCTTTGTGTTCAGCAGAAGAAAGAAACTCATTCAGGTTTGAAACAACTTGAGGGTGAGTAAATGATGACAGAATTTTCATTTTAAAGTGAACTATCCCTTTAAATCATTTAAATATACATACAATAATATACAATATCATATCGTAGAACATGTCTATGATGTAGTAGCCTATTAGAGTTGATATTACTCTTGCCAAGCTCGGATTTCTGAAAGACGGATTTGCACTCGTTTCATTTTTGCTCTCGCTCATTATTGCACAGAGATGTCAGATGAGGCTTCGGGAACACCGCTGACCTACTCCAGTAAAACACTCTGGAGGACGACACACACACATTTGTTTTGCTTCCGGCGCCCATGATTGATTATATAGCCAGTTCTCTCACTGTAGTTTTCACTACTTTCAGGTACGTTTAGTCCCCAAACTTACACACATAGTACATACTGTTGTATAATATCAAGACATGCAATTACCTGCCTCCTTGTTTATAGTAGATGCCTTTTTGTTACACGTATTTAGCCAATGTATTGGATATAATGTATTGCATTCAATGTTGTTATTTATTTTGTTTCTAAAAGATGGCTTATATTGTTTTGGCATAGATGTACAGTAATTGGTTATGTATGTATATGTGACTGTGCCAGCCCATGTTAAGAGGAGCAGAAAAGTGTGATTATGTGTGTGCGCTAGACTCCTAGAGCTGTAAATGAACTCAGCCATCTTAGCTGAGTTTACTGGAGTTCAAGGACATGAAGAGGTGGACCGCTTGCACATGCCTGGAGAAGGATCTGGGAAACTTTGGAGGAGTACCAACCTAACGCCTGTTGTGAACAACAGGAGTATAAAAGACTGATGAACTGACTGCCTCTGGGGATACTGATACGCCAGAGCCCCCGACGCCTAGAAGCCCAGAGCTGAGGACAAGAGACCCCGAGCAGAAGAGAAGAAGCCCAGAGCTGGGGACAAGAAACCCCGAGCAGAAGAGAAGAAGCCCAGAGCTGAGGACAAGAAACCCCGAGCAGAAGAGAAGAAGCCCAGAGCTGAGGACAAGAAACCCCGAGCAGAAGAGAAGAAGCTCAGAGCAGAGGACAAGAAACCCCGAGCAGAAGAGAAGAAGCCCAGAGCTAAGGACAAGAAACCCCGAGCAGAAGAGAAGAAGCCCAGAGCTGAGGACAAGAAACCCCGAGCAGAAGAGAAGAAGCCCAGAGCTGAAGACAAGAAACCCCGAGCAGAAGAGAAGAAGCCCAGAGCAGAGGACAAGAAACCCCGAGCAGAAGAGAAGAAGCCCAGAGCTGAGGACAAGAAACCCCGAGCAGAAGAGAAGAAGCCCAGAGCTGAAGACAAGAAACCCCGAGCAGAAGAGAAGAAGCCCAGAGCTGAGGACAAGAAACCCCGAGCAGAAGAGAAGAAGCCCAGAGCTGAGGACAAGAAGCCCCGAGCAGAAGAGAAGAAGCCCAGAGCAGAGGACAAGAAACCCCGAGCAGAAGAGAAGAAGCCCAGAGCTGAGGACAAGAAACCCCGAGCAGAAGAGAAGAAGCCCAGAGCTGAAGACAAGAAACCCCGAGCAGAAGAGAAGAAGCCCAGAGCTGAGGACAAGAGACCCCGAGCAGAAGAGAAGAAGCCCAGAGCTGAGGACAAGAAACCCCGAGCAGAAGAGAAGAAGCCAAGAGCTGAGGACAAGAAACCCCGAGCAGAAGAGAAGAAGCCCAGAGCTGAGGACAAGAAACCCCGAGCAGAAGAGAAGAAGCCAAGAGCTGAGGACAAGAAACCCCGAGCAGAAGAGAAGAAGCCCACAGCTGAGGACAAGAAACCCCGAGCAGAAGAGAAGAAGCCCAGAGCTGAGGACAAGAAACCCCGAGCAGAAGAGAAGAAGCCCAGAGCTGAAGACAAGAAACCCCGAGCAGAAGAGAAGAAGCCCACAGCTGAGGACAAGAAACCCCGAGCAGAAGAGAAGAAGCCCAGAGCTGAAGACAAGAGACCCCGAGCAGAAGAGAAGAAGCCCAGAGCTGAGGACAAGAAACCCCGAGCAGAAGAGAAGAAGCCAAGAGCTGAGGACAAGAAACCCCGAGCAGAAGAGAAGAAGCCCAGAGCTGAGGACAAGAAACCCCGAGCAGAAGAGAAGAAGCCAAGAGCTGAGGACAAGAAACCCCGAGCAGAAGAGAAGAAGCCCACAGCTGAGGACAAGAAACCCCGAGCAGAAGAGAAGAAGCCCAGAGCTGAAGACAAGAAACCCCGAGCAGAAGAGAAGAAGCCCAGAGCTGAGGACAAGAAACCCCGAGCAGAAGAGAAGAAGCCCACAGCTGAGGACAAGAAACCCCGAGCAGAAGAGAAGAAGCCCACAGCTGAGGACAAGAAACCCCGAGCAGAAGAGAAGAAGCCCAGAGCTGAGGACAAGAAACCCCGAGCAGAAGAGAAGAAGCCAAGAGCTGAGGACAAGAAACCCCGAGCAGAAGAGAAGAAGCCCACAGCTGAGGACAAGAAACCCCGAGCAGAAGAGAAGAAGCCCAGAGCTGAAGACAAGAAACCCCGAGCAGAAGAGAAGAAGCCCAGAGCTGAGGACAAGAAACCCCGAGCAGAAGAGAAGAAGCCCACAGCTGAGGACAAGAAACCCCAAGCAGAAGAGAAGAAGCCCACAGCTGAGGACAAGAAACCCCGAGCAGAAGAGAAGAAGCCCAGAGCTGAGGACAAGAAACCCCAAGCAGAAGAGAAGAAGCCCAGAGCTGAGGACAAGAAACCCCGAGCAGAAGATGAGAAGCCCAGAGCTGAGGACAAGAAACCCCGAGCAGAAGAGAAGAAGCCCAGAGCTGAGGACAAGAAACCCCGAGCAGAAGAGAAGAAGCCCAGAGCTTACTACACCTTTGATTCAAAACGTGATTATTGTATTTTATACTTAAACAATGAAGTTCTATTTGCCTTTATATTTTTGTTTATTATAAAAGAAAAGTAACCAATTAAAAGAAATTTAATTGATTACAAAATCTGCCTACGGAGACTTAGATTTATGATGCTGGAAGACTTTTAATGAGAACATACCACAGGGGAGTCTTCTGACCAAATTGTAAGTACCTTTTGAATGCTTACGGTTTAGGTCAGATTTGACTTTCTTTACCTTACCTGAGAATAATAAATAAATAGGTAAAAGATGTTAAGAGTAAAGTACACACCGTAAAACAATACAAATGCTTCTGACACATTCTTTCATGTAAATGACACGCTTCCATTGAATATTTACTTTATAGAAATGATTTAGTGTCTCGTTAACTGTTACTAGCTAACGTTAGAGGTAGGTTAACTTGAGCTGCAAGTTTAGGCTTTTAATCACATTTTAAATGAGAGATTTTGATAGTTTTGTAAAGGTTTTGCTGGCAATTTTTCAATGTGTGAATGAAAGTAAACTAATTTATTTAACTTAAAAATATTCACTGGACGGTTAATTCATTGTTTTCACGTGACGTCGCACGACTCACACCATCATAGGAACGCCCACCTGAGGGCAAATGAAAGGGGTGTTATAATATATAACTATAAAGGGTGTTATAATGCCATCTGTGCCGAGTATTAACATCAATATACAATACACTAGCCTAGTTTGAACCAGTTCAAGATTCCTAAAATTAATTTAATACTCATATGGCCAACTCTCTCTTTATTAAAAAATGGTAACACTTTATAATAAGGTTTAATTTTGTTAGCTTTAGTTAACATGAACCAACAATTAGTGAACAATTACTTCTACAGCATTTATTAATCTTAAAGTTAAGCTCAACATTTTCTAAGACATTTTTAAGATCCAAAGTTGTATCTGTTAAAATTACAGTTAATGCACTGTAAACTCATATGAACACATAGGCCTATTTTTTGCCTGACAAAAAAAAAAAAAAATGAAATATCTAAATAATGCAAACAGGTCGTTGGATAACACTGGGCTGCATATGAAAAAACAAAACGCATGTGCCATGGATAGATAAAGTGGAATCGCCTCACATAGGAGCCTGATAAACTAAATAAATAAAAACTATTCTTTATCATATTTCCGGATGACTGTGGTGAAGATGGAAGAGGCTTTCAAGTGCAGAATCTACATTAGCCTACTAATAAAAGTGTTTGAAAGTAGTGTTAAATTAAGCAATTTTTATTTTATTTAGTTAATTTTGTTAATTTGTTAATATTCTTACACTTCTTTGTGAATGTTTTGAATGTGCACAATCTACAACTAATAATTAGAGTTAAAAAAAATGTTAAATGAAATTAAAAATTAAAAGTAGCTTTTTAGTAGTTTGTTTATTAATAAAACTGTTATAATGTTCTTGCACCTTTTGCACATGTTTTGAATGTGATGCATGCCCCATGATTGTGTTTTTTTATTATCAACAATTAAAAGATGAAAAGACAAAAACATGGACTGTAGGCTGATTATATATATATATATATATATATATATATATATATATATATATATATATATATATATATATATATATATATATATATATATATATATACACTACCGGTCAAAAGTTTTAGATCGGTAAGATTTGTAATGTTTTTAAAAGAAGTCTCTTCTGCTCACCAAGGCTGCATTTATTTGATTAAAGTAAACAAAAACAGTAATATTGTGAAATATTATTAGAATGTAAATCATCTGTTTTCTATGTGAATATACAGTAAAGTGTAATTTATTCCTGTGATCAAAGCTGAGTTTTCAGCATCATTACTCCAGTCTTCAGTGTCACATGATCCTTCAGAAATCACTCTAATATGATGATGTTGACAGTGTTGAAAACAGTTTTTACATTTTTATTTCATGATGCTATGATGAATAAAGTTCAAAAGAACAGCATTTATCTAAAATCTAAAGCTTTTGTAACATTAAACACTACCGTTCAAAAGTTTGGGGTCAGTAAGAATTTTAATTTAATTTTTGGGGGAAAGAAATAAAATAAATCAATACTTTTATTCATCAAGGATGAGTTAAACTGATCAAAAGTTACAGTAAAGACGTTTATAATGTTAGAAAATATTCTATTTTAAATAAATGCTGTTCTTTTGAACTTTCTATTCATCAAAGAATTTTGAAAAAAAATGTGTACACAACTGTTTTCAACATTGATAATAATAATGAATGTTTTTTGATCATCAAATCATCATATTAGAGTGATTTCTGAAGGATCATGTGACACTGAAGACTGGAGTAATGATGCTGAACATTCAGCTTTGATCACAGGAATAAATTACAGTTTAAAATATATTCACATAGAAAACAGTCATTTTAAATTGTCATAATATTTCACAATAATACTTTTTTTTTATTTATTATTTTTGTTATCAAATAAATGCAGCCTTGGTGAGCAGAAGAGACTTTTTTTTAAAAACATAAAAAATCTTACCGATCTAAAACTTTTGACCGGTAGTGTATATATATATTTACTGTTGTATTTTTTTAAAGTAAAAAGAGATGAATTTAGGTTAGTTGAACGTTAGAATAATGTTAGGGGAACGTTATTATAACAAAAAACATAAAAACAAACCATAAAACAAAAAACATTCTGGGAACCGAAAAAAGAGCGAGAGAGAGCGAGAGCGAGAGCGAGAGAGAGAGAGAGAGGTAAACAATATCTACACAGTGACACACACACACACACACACACACACACACACACACACACACAGCCCTACACGATTAAAGCCAGTGTTACAGCAGCACTAGATGAACACACACGTTATGGTTACTAACAAATACTTTACACCACTTTATCGTCACTAACACACAGTAATGATGGACTCACCCAGTGAAACACACACTTTATCGTCACTAACACACAGTAATGATGGACTCACCCAGTGAAACACACACCAGCAGTGAAACACACACTTCAGAGCCGCGGAGCTTCATATTTGCGCATCTGAATCCGCATCGCAATGATTCTCTTTCTCTGAGTTTGAGCTCAAGTTTGTTTCAGTTCCGCTCAGTCTCGAGGACAAGCTCTCTCTCTCACACACACACACACATGATGCGGAAGTGACGAACAGCAGGAGGTGCTCTAGAAGAATGAACGAGCAAACGCCAGGGCGTGTTGTGGCGCATGCGCAGTGTTTCCTCGGCGTCACCAGAGTCTCTCGAGCCTGAAATATCAACAACTGCTCAAAGAACTCACAATTAAACAACATATTTCACATCAGCAACAAACTCTTACATGCACTCTCCCACAGGAATGTTTTTATGCTCTAATACAGTGAATGGTTCTGTCTTTGTGAAGGTGGAATTTACTTTATTATTAATTTAAGTAATAATCCAGTATAACCAAGACTGACAAAGTAATAATCCAGTAACAAGATTAACATCCTTAGAATGAAAATCGGACCAAAAAAAGATTCTGTAATTTGTACCAACTGTTACAACAGAAGAACACTAACATGGTAACCTCTGACCTCTGACCTCTGACAACAGAGATGTAGAGTTGATTCTTCTTCAATTACACTTACGATACATTCTCAGAAAACCTGCTCAAAATAAATGACAAGGGTGATATCTATATGCACAGCTTCTTTAATTTTACTAGGGATAAAAAGTTTGTGAGGAAAAAGACCATTTGTTGTTGAGTCTGGATAACAGATTGTGCTTTAGGGAGGTTGAACTAAATTACAGAGTAATCTAGAATATCTACAATTAATATAATGTTAGAGATATGTCTACCTTTTAAAACCCAGATTGATTGTTAGAAATTAGAAATTGTGTAGAGCTTTTCAGCTTTTCAGCATACAGAAGCCAATAACTTATAATCAGTTTCAAAACGTGATCGTTCGGGCGCCTGCAGTTATATAATCACCTGTGATCCTCATGAGGCTTGTGTCTGAGAGAGATGAGACCTTGTTTCATTGATTCTGCCAATTCATCTTTCATTGCACACTCAATAAGGGCTTCGTGAAGAAGATGCTTCACAGAGTCCCAGAAGACTTTAATAAATTCAAAGGGTAACCATTGTTTTTACTATGATATAAAGATCATGCATATTAACTGAGATGATCCCCTGAAGAAAGCGTTTCCAGAATCTCTCCTGTTGAAACCCTCTGTCAGTGATATAGCGCCCCCACCTGACGAGCTGGAGTTACGACAGAGAGAAACAGATCTCTGACGTGTCCATCGTTTACACAGCAGTGTGTCTCTAATACATCTGTCCCTTTTCATGGATTTACAGAACAAGACTGAATGCAGTTTTACCACTGCCTCTTCTTGTAACTTGCTAAGCTGTTCGACCGCCGATAGCAGCGCAGAATCGGATTCTTGCATGTCTGATGTTACAGTTTGTTTTTTGCTCACTGTAAGTGATGTGAAATGACGCGTCTCGCTGAGGTCAGGGTGAGCGATGTCCCCCGAGTGCACAGGGCAGGGGTCCTTCTCAATCCTCGTCTCCTCGCTCCCCCGTCCTCCAGCCGGGACCCGGGAACCCATCGAGCTCAGCCATCTTCAGTTCAATGCATAAATGTTTTGAAAAAACGTAACTTAACAAAAGCCAAAGGTCAAGAGCCCAACTAAAGCAAACGCTGATCACCATGATGCTGTCCTCAAACCAAACAACCTATCATCAACTCCTAAACCTCTGCTAGTTCTCTATAAGAACTGAAAGTCAGTCTGGTTAGTAGTACGTGGAGCTGGTAAAGCTGTTTGTGGAGTTGAAAACATGAAAACATCAGGGGGATTTCTCTTGAGCCAACATTTGGTGACCGCTTGTTTGCAGGTGACCAGATCTTCAAGAGATAAATATCACTTTTAGCCAAACCCTCCGGAGTTACCCAGAGGAACATAGTGGGAAATGACACGTCTATGTTAAAACCTATTATTCTGGACATTATTTGTCCCACCCTTACCCATAAAGAGTGTGTGGTGAATATGTGGGCATAACCCTAAACTGTGGCCTGCATCAGTAATGATCCACACTCCCTCCAGCAAGGGTGTTGTGTCCCAGAAACTAATCATCTAATCAGACTCTTCCAGCCAAAACATCTCCAAAACATGGTCATGGAGCACTGAGTAACCATACTTCCTCAGATATATCCATCCTCATGTCTTCCTCCCATCGCTTTTTAACACAGTCAACTTCATTTTTATTCATTGAGGAGATTGCGTTGTATAATTTACCCTTTCACTCCTTTCACATTTTCACCCTTATTTGCTTCAATAAAAATCTGGGTCAGTTTAAAAAAAGTTCTATTATTAGGGCTTTTGATCTCCGTCCCAAAAAAATGGCGTACTTGTAGATACCTATAAAAGTCCTGTCGATTGAGGTCGAAGTTCTGACAAAGATTCTTAAAATTATCCAAATCCCCATTAGACATGATTTTACAAATGGCGGTAATGTTGTGAGAGATCCAAGTCTTATATCTGTGATCATGACGAGCTGGAGCAGATTGAGGATCATAGGCCGGCCAACCCAATACCTTTACCTCTCTGTGGAGCTTGAAGCGTCTAACCACCTCCTTCCATAGTTTAACAGAATGACCCACACATTGATTCTGTATTAGTTAAAGATCTTTCACCTGATCTACACAGTCCAGGGCCGACTGTATTGGAGTGTCCATCAAAGAAAATTCTATATCCTTCCACTTTGCTGCATAGTTTGGACAGCACCACAGTACTAGTGGTCTTAACTGTGCCGCCAGCTGATAATCCCTCAAGCACGGTTATGGCATGCCTTCCCTCTCTCTTGGAGATTGCAGGGCAGCATATAATGTGCGGGGTCTTCTATTGCTCCATATAAATCTAGACATGTGTTTATCCCATTCTCTAAACTGGTTCCGAGGGATCTCAGTCGGCAGTGCTGTAAATAGATATAATACTTTGGGTAAAATATTAATCTTAATAGATATTACGGCCCATATCTAGAGGAAGCAAAGCCCATCTGTCCAAATCTTTATTGATTTTCCTATTTAATAGGTTGTGATTTAGAGTGTATAAAGAGGACGAATCCTTCGGTAGATATATCCCACCCAAGATACTGAATATATGATAAGTCCCAATTAAAATTATACCTATTTGCCAGTTCTTGTGTGGGAACCAAATTTGTCAAAGCCTGAGTCTTATGAATGTTAAGTGAATATCCAGAGTAGCTCCCATACATCTTTAAGACATCCATCAACAAGGGCACTCCCGAGCCTGGGTTTTGTAATGTCACCAGTACATCATCTGCATACAAACAGATTTTGTATTAGGCTCACCCTATAATTATCCCCTCTAAACCATTATTATGTCGGTAACACTTTACAATAATAGTACATGAATAATCATGTACTAATACCTGAATTAATAATTACTTTACTATGAACTAATGATGAGTTAAGACATGTATTAATGAGGTACTAACCTTAATTACGACATGAGTATCATGAATTCCTACATGAATATACCATCTTAACTACGCGTTAGTACATGCTTGTTAATTAATGTATTAATTAACATTTCGAGGTAAAGTAAATCAAACATGCTCTAGATCAGAAGAAAAGGGCACAATGTTAAATTGTTCATAAATTTAACACCATCAATTGTCACATACATCAGTGAATGACACAAGATGTCTTTAAATATTTATATCAAACCTACTCATTGAACACACATTCCGTTTTAAGTGATTCCACTGCTGCCTTCAAGTGTAAAATACCTACTACACTAGCATATTCATTAAACAGATGCAATTTTCAAAATTAAAATCAGTGTTAGCACAGATGATGGTTATTTTCTGGATTTGTTTACTGTCTTTATATCATAATGCAGTCGGATGTTAGTCTTGTTTGCTGGCTCTTCTTTGGGGCCACTATTGCCCCTTCAAAATTTGTCCACTTTTTTCCTACCGCTCAGTTCCTTCTCCATCTAAATTCAGGCACAGCACCTCTGCTCTTCCACTTCTTTACAAACCACCGACAAGCACCAAATGATATCTGATTTAGAAGAGCTGAATATGTATAAAACATGTGTAATTGATACATTTTTGAAGATTTACTCTTGGAGGGCCAAGACAAGAAATTACATGATACATTAACAAATCATGAATTCATGTTACTTTCCAAGTAATTAATGATGAGTTAGTAATGATGTGCCCCCCCAAGTAAAGTCATGACATTATGATACATTAACAAGTCATGAATTAATCTTACTTTTACTTCATGGCGGGGCACATTATTACTAACTCATCATTAATTACTTGGAAAGTAACATGAATTCATGACTTGTTAATGTATCATAATGTCATGACTTTACTTGGGGGGGCACATCATTACTAACTCATCATTAATTACTTGGAAAATCCAAGAGTAAATCTTCAAAAATGTATCAATTACACATGTTTTATACATATTCAGCTCTTCTAAATCAGATATCATTTGGTGCTTGTCGGTGGTTTGTAAAGAAGTGGAAGAGCAGAGGTGCTGTGCCTGAATTTAGATGGAGAAGGAACTGAACGGTAGGAAAAAAGTGGACAAATTTTGAAGGGGCAATAGTGTCCCCAAAGAAGAGCCAGCAAACAAGACTAACATCCGACTGCATTATGATATAAAGACAGTAAACAAATCCAGAAAATAACCATCATCTGTGCCAACACTGATTTTAATTTTGAAAATTGCATCTGTTTAATGAATATGCTAGTGTAGTAGGTATTTTACACTTGAAGGCAGCAGTGGAATCACTTAAAACGGAATGTGTGTTCAATGAGTAGGTTTAATATAAATATTTCAAGACATCTTGTGTCATTCACTGATGTATGTGACAATTGATGGTGTTAAATTTATGAACAATTTAACATTGTGCCCTTTTAGTACATCTTTCTTCTGATCTAGAGCATGTTTGATTTACTTTACCTCGAAATGTTAATTAATACATTAATTAACAAGCATGTACTAACGCGTAGTTAAGATGGTATATTCATGTAGGAATTCATGATACTCATGTCGTAATTAAGGTTAGTACCTCATTAATACATGTCTTAACTCATCATTAGTTCATAGTAAAGTAATTATTAATTCAGGAATTAGTACATGATTATTCATGTACTATTATTGTAAAGTGTTACCATTATGTCTAATTGTCTGGGCCAATGGTTCAATAAAGAGGTTGAAAAGAGAGGGACAGCCCTGTCTACATCCTCTGTGTAACACTATAGAGTTAGAGAGACTGGCGTTTATTTTTATCTTAGCTGTCGGGGATGAGTATAATGTCTTTATGCAATGTATGAATCCCCTACTGAACACACATCTATCTATAACTTCATAAAGAAAGTCCCAACCAACAGAATCAAAAGCCTTCTCGGCATCTGAACTAAGAAGAATCGCTTTGCTTTTTCTTTTGTTTATGAAATCAATAATCTGCAGGAATCTCTGAATATTATCATGGGTTTGCCTGTTGCTAACAAACCCGATTGGGCCTTGTTTATTAGGAGTGGCATTATCTTTTCCAACCTTCCCGCTAAAACTGATGCAAACAATTTATAATCCGAATTCAAGACACTTATTGGCCTATATGATTTGCAGTCTAGCTTATCCTTACCCTCCTTTAGTATTACAGAAACATAAGCTTCCCCAAGACGGGGGGAGGGACCCTCCTGCCATAATGTAATTGAAGCAAGTTGTAAGCAGTGCAAGTAGTGATTCCCTCATTGACTTGCACCATTCTGGAGGGAATCCATCTGTACCTGGTGATTGACCAGAGTTGAGGGATGAAATTACCTTGTCTATTTCCTCACTTGAAGTCTGAGAAGTAAGTTCATCATTATGATCATTGCTCAAAGTGGGGAGATTTAATGGGTTTAAGCTTTCTTGGGTTGAGTACATAAAGATCTGTAATATGTTTCAAATGATTTTTGGATTCTCTCCAGCTCAGTGATTATTGTATTTGATGTAGGATCTCTAATTTTATGTATGCTGCTGACGTAGCCTCCAGGGCAACAACTGTGCCGCTTTTGGTCCCGCTTCATAGAACCATTGCTCAATATATCTTATTTTCTTTTCAACCTCTTCACTATGTATTTTATCAATTTCTTGTTTTATAGGTCTCATTTGTAAAGTATTGAAGGGTCTTTGTGGTGCCATTACTTTTGAACTTTTAAACTTTAAACAAACCAATATTTCACTTTTAAACTTTTTCACTTTTCACTTTTAAACAAACCAATATTTAGCTTCCAAACCGTTTTTTAGGGGCATGATCAAGATGTAGTTTTAAATATAGTCCGGAGTGGTCTTAGAGATCTCTCTGGCCTATTTCACATTCCTTGATCCTATGCCGGTCTCTGCTAAACATAAGGAAATAATCTATTTTTGAGTAAGTGTTGTGACAGGCCGAGTAAAAAGCGAAATCCTGGTCTGTGCCATTCACATCTCGCCAAATACACAAAATTAAGTCCTGCATCATATTTCCCACCTGAATCTTAGAGGGGGGTCTTTTCCTTCTTCAAAAATCTTCTTAAAAGAGCTCTTTCACTCCCAGGTGGAGCATATACATTTACTAAAGTGACATCTGTGTGTTCAAGTTTTCCCTTGACAAGACCATGTCTACTATATTTGTCCTTTATTTCAGAGGATAAATCAAAACAAATTGAATTTGGAATTAAAATTGCTACTCCCATTTTCTTACTAGCTTTGCATGAGGAGTAAAAGATGTTTCGAAAAATCTTATGTTTTAAGCTTTTTCTTTTTCAATTTAGTTATTAGCTTTTTAATGGGATTGTTTAGTCCATTTACATTTAAAGACAAGATGCTATAAAACTGAAAAGACATGTTTTTTTGCTTAGTAAATTACCAGTACCTGACAAATACAAAAGCCCAGACCGCAAGTAATAACAAAGATAAGTAGGAACAAATGAACATCTATAACTATAATACCGTCCAAAATAAAAAATCTGGGCTTCCAATCAAGAGGAAACATTTCTCCTCTAGAGACAATAAGGGTAGATGGCCACTAGGTGGGGCCCCTTGATCGCTAACAAAATGAATAAATAAAACAAACTAGGGAATACCAAAAAGTTATGGCACAGTTAACGCTGCTTGTATCAGCCCTTAATAATAACCAATAGTATATTTAAGAGGTAATTTTAACCCTGTACATATTCTGTTTAATACGTACACTCGCCTATGTTCTAAGAGGGATTAATAGATGACGATTAGTAGGTTGACCGACACAGTTTACAGTTCAGTTATTTCCATTGGACACATGCCCAAACTCGAGAGTCAGTTCTCCTTCTCCAGATCCCCTCTATTCCTCCTCTGAAACCAGTGGAGTTTCTCCCGTGTACCTTCCTGAAAACCGGACGTGTTACTCGCTCGCCGTTTACAGGTTACATTCCATGGAAGAAGTCCGGTGATGTCCTCCTCCGTGAGTCCTGCTGTACTACTCGAGTGAATTGGATCTACTGCGATGTCTCGCTTGGTCGGCTCCTCCGCCGTTTCGAGGCCGTTGTTGTAGGTGACTGTGCCCGAGTCAAAATGTTCACGCATCTTTGTCAGCAGGGTTTGAAAACAAACCTTTTTATCCAGAAGCGCTCTCTAAATTGGGGCATATGTCCTTTCTTTTTTGTTGCACCTCAGGGGCGTGGTCATGGTCAAAGAGCGCTCTCTTTTCTTCCACCAGAATTTTCTTCTTCAATGCTGCGTGCAGGATGTTCTCTTTCATTGGAAACTGTAGAAACTGGACCACGATCGAAATCCGAAAGTTCCTTTTTCATTTCTGATTTCCAGTCACCCATGCTTTGGGTCATGGCTTCGCTCACTACTTTGCGAATAGAACTGAGTGAGTGTCGCCATCTTCCCTTGAGCCGACTCCACTAGCGTGGGCTCTCGGCCCCTTTTCTATTTCTTTCTCTTTCACTCCTCTAACCCCTGACCTCATTTTCTTGTTTTTGTCCCCGTTTATTTCGCTATAGTTTGTCCTTGTTTTAGAAAATGAACGTACTTGAATTTCTGGGATTATATTTGGCCGATATCAGAGCTTTGTCTTGTGCAGCCAATCTGTATGGTGCGCCACCGGAAGCCCTCTGCTGAGATCTTGAGACATTTGACGTGTTCTTTTATCTTCAGTTGGTTTCATCTAAGGCTGTGGCTGAAGAAAGTTGTAGTTCTACCAGAAAGACTCGGAAGGCAAGATGATATCACAATGACATTTATTAATTAATAGACCAGAAAATGAAAACAAAAATATTGGATGGTAAAGTTCTTTGGCGCAGGCCCCGTCCGTAGTTCACATTCGGAGGGTAGCGGACCCTGCATATCCTGAAGCTGAAGCTGAAGGCAGGGGTTAGGGTTAGAGTGAGTTAGGATGAGAGACCCCCGGGGACGTGTGGACAGGGACCATCCTGGTGGTGCTGGGGGGGAGATGGAGGGGAATGTTTGCGTTATCATCTGCAAACTCAAACATGTGCAAGTAACAGTCTTTTATAATCCAAATATTAGATAGTGATTGGATAGACCAGAAAGTAATAAGTGATGTAACATTTAAGTCTTCCTGGCAGAACTTTACGCTAGAGCTTTCATGTCTTGTGTTCTTATTTCTCTTTCTTTCAGTGTTTGTTCACAGCAGGTTTGAATGATTGAGAGAATGTTTCAGGAACTTCATACTAACCTTTAAATAACATTCTATTAACATTCAGGAAACTGGGCATTTTTATGGTCTTGGAATGTTACAAATCAACGTTCCTAGAATGTTGAATTGTTAATCAAAATTAAGTTGAAAGAACGCTTGAGGAACATCATACCTTTTAAAACACGTTCCTCTAACATCAAGAAAACTGGACATTTTTTACGTTCCCAGAACCAACAATGAATATTTGGAGAACGTTCTTGTAACAAAACTCTGTTAGCTGTTAGCTTTACGAACGTTCGTGTTCATTTCACGTGCGTTTCACAAAAATGCACTTTTGAGTGCACTCTTTAAAGTGCTACTTAAGAGTCGCTGTCCGTCTGTCAAGTGCTGAAATGTCACCTTGTAGAATGGCTCGTAACTGTAGCAGTTTTAGAGGAGGTGGAGCTATACAAACATATTATTTTCAGCAGGTTTAAGGGCAGTCATACAAATAAACAAAAACAAAAAATCTGGGAGGACATTGCTACAAAACTGACTGCAACTAGTGGCATTAAAAGATCAGTGAGGGAGGTCAGGAAGAAGGGGAAGGACTTTGCCAGCCTTGCTCATTGAACTCAAGAAGGCCAAACTGACTTTAGAAGAAATGAGATTGGCACTGGAGGAGATGGAATTTGCAAGTTTCCATTTCAGTGTAAATTATCTTGCCAGATGAGTCAGGTAATATTGTTTAATGTTGTTTAATCTTTACTAATTATATGTTTTAATAATCTCTTGTGTACCATGAAATATTATTTTTATATTTATATTTATATTTATGTATATATTATTACATTTTCCAAATGTAGTTAGGACTCATCCCTTGTGCAATGTCTTTTGCAGGTCTTGGGGAACAAACATTAAGTATTCTTCTTCTAAGTGTTTCAAATTTTAAATGGCTACTTGTAGTATTTTTCAAAAATAGGCATGCAAGCCCTATTTGTTTCATTACATCTTGAGTCTTGAGGGTGTCTGTGGCTATTTACAATGAAGTTTATATATTATTAGGGCCTATTTATTATAGCCTATCCATTTCTATAGGTCCAGAAAAAATGCTTATTGCACACAGGCTTTACCAGCATTGTTATATGTATAAATATATATATATGTATACATTTATAAAAGCACAACCTTTGGCCATTATGAACCTTACAATCAGAGAATAAATTATGGGAAGAGCTAATCAATACAATTTCTCAAATCAGGCTAGGGCCTTTATTAGTGGAATAGTAGATGATAGACAATGTGTGAATATTATCACAGCCTGAAAACATTTAATCATATGGTTCCTGTAAGCAATTATAAGATATTACATAAAGTTCACACTTCAGTAGTCTTGCAGAGGATATCATGGCTGTACTACAACCTGTTCTTCGATTGAGAGTGAGAGAAAGGCAAAGGGAAAGACCAAGACGACCAAGGAGTGCACTGTTTACTATAAATGCCTTCATCAGGCAGCATCAGAAGCCTCTGGATATGCTTGATGATATGGCTGTCATTGACAGATACCGTCTGCCACGAGAAAAAATAGATCAACTGCTAAATGTCAGCTGATGCATGCTACCAGGAGGGATTTTGCTTTGTCCCCTGACGAGCCGCTCTGAGATTTCATGGCAGTTTCCTTCAGGTACCTGGTGATGGACTTGGATTCAGTAAGGCATCTGTGTCAAGAGCTGTACAAGCAGTCCCCTATGCATTGCTTCCACTTGCTGCTGAACACATTACATTTCCAGCATCAAGATGACATACAGGCCATGTCAGACATACAGGAGTACTTGTTAAAACATCACCATATACCGCAAGTCATCAGAGTGATTGATGGTACTTTAATCCCGATCAGTACGCCATCTGTGGATGGCCATATATATATGCCACAAAGGTTATGCAGAAATCAACTGCCAGGTGGTCTGTGACTAACAGTGTTTGATCACAGACATTGTGGCAAGGTGGCCTGGAAGCACGCATGACTCCTTTATCTTTCCTAACTCATCTGAGGGTCAAGAGGCCCAAAATCCACAGAGACAGTGGCGGCTGCTTGGGGACAGTGGATATCCACTGAGGCCGTATCTGTTCACCCCTGTAGCTAATCCTGGCAATTACAGGGAAGCAGATTTCAATGAGGCTCATCGTGTTGCCCGAAGTATTGTGGAGCGCACTTTAGGGAGGTGGAAAGTCACAAGTCCAGTGATGGTCTTCTCTTTGCGCCACAAAAGTGCAGGGCTGCGTTCTCCGATAACGTTGTCTCTTAGCGCGCTACGAAGACTCAAAAGGTACACCTTAACTACAGGTATACCTTTCCTACGTGTGTTCTCCGAACTATACTTTAGGATGTTGCTTAAGGTAAACCTTCTTAAGTTCGACCTTAGCAGGCGCTGTCCATGGTGGAGGCGCTGAATAGGTTGATATCGATGCCTCGATGATCGATTGTGTGCTCTTTCCTTCACAGCGGTATAGGTAAAGTATTGAGAAAACAATGTTCTTTATAAAGAAGCGTTTTAGAAACTGCATTTATCGGGGCTCATTGAAATATGTACATGCAGAAATAAATATGAGTATGTGTTTATAATTTAGCAAGTGTGCAATCCCAAACCCTCACGGCCATAAGTGTGTTAATGTTCTCCACAACGTATGCTGATTATCCACCAGCCATGTAGTTGACATACACTAACTGGTTCCGCGGACGGCGCCGTCTTTGATTTAAAATAAGTACTCTCTGTCTCGCTGCCATAGCTATAAAGTTTGTGTAAACTCATCTTTCTTTATATAGACTCCTAAGCCTTTTCTGTCAAATGGTTCGCCAGCTGATGTGCCTTAGGATAGTAATTAAAAAAGCTAACAACCATTAGTGTATGGAAACTTTATTAATGAAAACACTTCCATACACTGGGTGTAGGCTATAACAACTTAAGTATTTTATGTGTAAAATTTTAAAGTAAAGTAAAAATGTAATTTTAATACTAAATCAGATTTTATATTAAATGTTCATATAAAACTGTCTATGTGTAATTAAACTGCGATGTAAAAAAGCTTTTTGCGTAGTGGTGGCCACTAGCGGTATGAACCGTCAGCAGCGATAAGGTATAGCTAAGAGCGCTCCAGACCAACCTTACGAACGTATGACTTTACAGAAGGTATACTTAACTAAGAAGGTTTCGGAAACCACGTATTAACGATAAGGTACAGGTACTTCTTAAGGTACAACTTAAGAACGACGTAGCGTTAAGATAGTTTCGGAGAACGCAGCCCTGTGCTGTAATATCAGTAACAGCTATGTTGCACAACATTACAGTCCGGGCGAGAGTGCCCTTGGACGTCAGAGAGGAGGAGAACAAAGATGGCACGAGACATCACGATGAACAAGCAAGACATGTCCAATACATGCCTGGGTTTCCTGCACGCCAGCATTGACATGTTTTTTGAGTACCTCCTTTATTTTTAAAATCTTTAAAGCATAATAGCCATTTCCCTGTTAAGTATAACATTTGTAATCTCCTTGAAATGTCCAAACACAGCAGTGTACTTTTTCATTCCTTAATTTATTTGTGTTCAGTCATGTAATTTTGATTTTATTTATTTATTCATTAATATTTCTTTATTGAATTATGTTAAATGTATTTAAGGGGAAAAAATAAAACAAGTTAAAAAAAAAAACTAATAAAGAAATATACATAAAACCAATATTAGATGCAATTTTCCAGTTGTCCTGCTGGTGACCTCGTATCTCTGTCTCCTTACGATGCACTGAGGGATTTACGATTACTTCTAAACACTAGTAATTTTACAAACATTTTCAAGTACTACTTAAAGCAGGGGTTCTCAATCCTAGTCCTCGAGGGCCACTTTCCTGCAGAGTTTAGCTCCAACCTTGATCAAACTCACCTGCCTGTAGCTCTCTCGTAATCCTGAAGAGCTTAATTAGCTGGTTCAGGTGTGTTTGATTAGGGTCACGGTTCCTACGCTACGTCCTACGTCATACGCCGGCATCCATCTCCGTGAACGCGCGTCGACCGTAGCCGGAAGCCAGTTATTTTCATTTATAAAGTTTTAAATACGTATATTTTTACGACAAAACCATACAGATTACCCTCAGAAGGCCTTCGTTTATCCCCCTGGAGCCGGATGGATTACTTTTGTGAAGGATGCATGCACATTTTTGGGACTTGAAGAAGGAGGTGGACCCCATAACTTGACATTATAACCACTGAAAGATCTAAGACATTTTCTAAAATAACTGAAAATCTGTTTGTCTGAAAAATTATTGACATATGCATCTCGAACGGCTTGAGGGTGAGTAAATCATGGGTTTAATATAATTTTTGGCCGAACTATCCCTTTAAGACCTCTAATAAAAATAAAAAAAGACTTTTTAAGACAACGCGGGAACTCTGCAACATTAGACACATACACGCTACATTAGGTAAAAGTAAGGTGCATAGTCACTGCTATCCTGGTGCTCGTGTTTCTGAAATCAGCGCTCGCGTTCCCGAGATTCTGAACGGTGACGAGTGCGTCGGAACTGTGGTCCTGCACACGGGAGTGTGAACGACATCAGGCTGCGCCAGACGGAGGTTCTGAAGAAAGACTTCAGGAATCTGATCGATACGGTACGCAGTACATCGCCCGAAACAACGATTATTGTGTCAGGACCGCTTCCCACGTACCGACTAGGACATGAAAAGTTTAGTAGACTATTCGCTCTAAATGAATGGTTAATGTCATGGTGCAGTGAGCAGAAACTGCTCTTTGTAAATAATTGGAATCTGTTTTGGGAGCGTCCTAGGCTTTTCCGTGCCGATGGCTTACACCCAAACAGATTCGGAGTGGATCTTCTGTCGGATAACATCTCCAAAATGTTAAATACCGTTAGATGACTAGTTACCAAAAGTCCAAATCATAGTCTCTCCTGCACCAATTTAACTGATATAAATACTAGTGTAGAACATTGCATAGAAACTGTGTCTATTCCTCGTTTAGTGAGATCAAATAATAATTCTACTGCAGGATCTAGGAAAAATCTAATTGTTATTAAAACAGAAAATGTTGCTATTAGTAAACAAAAACAATTTTTAAAGCTAGGTCTTCTAAACATTAGATCACTCACACCTAAGGCAGTTATTGTAAATTAAATAGTCACAGATAATAGCTTCGATGTACTTTGCCTTACTGAAACTTGGCTTAAACCAAATGATTATTTCGGTCTAAATGAGTCTACTCCAGGGCCGGAGTGGGACTCATTTTCAGCCCTGGAGTTTCATGCCTTAGACCGGCCCACTTTAGTTCCCGACTGACTATTAAAATATTGTAATTAAACCCTCAGTATATAAGGCCCAATCTTTCAAGGGCTATCTGGCCCTTCCCCCTACCCCTACCCTAAGTCTGCAATAGTGCACTGTTCTGTACAGCCTTGTAATTCATTGTATTTTTCAAAAATATAATTTTCTATTCAGTGCAATATCAGTACACAGTGTTTTATAAATACAGAGGTCCCAAAAGTGATCTAGGGGGTTCGGAGGCATATTATTTTTCCACTGTCATTGGCAAAGAACATCTGACTGTGTTAAATAGGAATCCATTGTAATAAAGTTATTCTCATTATGGGCACAGTATGCAATAGGCTATTGCTCTACCTGCTCTCCTCTCTCATCTCCATCTCCTTCTCTCGTTCTTCTTCTCTCAGTCTCTTTATCTTTACCTGTAAATCTCCCCTTCCTGAAGATGCTTAGATTGATAGCCTACATTCTTTGCAAAGTGATTATTTATGTCGGTCGTTTAAAATTTCTATCGTAAAACAGCTGTTTAGTTTAGCCACTTGCACCTTATCTCGTGAAGCGTCGCGTTGGGATTCGCGCGCGGCCGCGGCACGCGCTTCTGTGAACATAAATCCAGCTTGCTTTGATCGGTCATCTCAAACATTTTGCCATTGCCGGCGAGCGGTGTTTGAGTGCTGAAGCAGCTCAGATGATGAGGTCGGTTATCGTCTCGATATGCGAATCATTGCAGCAGTTAATATTAGGCAATTATTTCACAATGTTCATTATACACTCAGGAAAAATTACCGAGGTCCGGACCTCGGAGACCTCAATGGTCGGTACGGCCCTGACTCGTAGGCTATTTGGCCGCTTGAGTTTCTAGAAATATTTTATTATTTTGGCCTTTTCAGCGCCGCCTTTGCGCCTATAGGCTATTATCCATGTTTTGTATCTCTTATTTTTTGTTCGCACATCTCTAACAAAGTGACTTTATTTTTTTTGTGGGGCTGCGATAAAATAATAATAAAAAAAGTAGTGGGGCTGCGCTATGACTGGAGCCTATAAGGAAAGCATTCAACCCAGTGCCATGACAACACCGGCCCTCCTGGCCAATAAAACAGACCGGCCCACCGGGAATTCTCCCGGTGCTCCCGATTAGCCAATCCGGGCCTGGTCTACTCCATCTGGATACTCCTATAAGCATGAGCCCCTTCTGATTGGTCGTGGCGGCGGTGTTGCAACAATCTATAGAGATATTCTCAATGTTACTCAGAAAACGGGTTACAAGTTTATTTCGTTTGAAGTACTTATACTAAATGTTACGCTCTTAGATGTTAGAAAAAAATCCCTATTATCTCTAGCCTTGGCTACCATAGACCGCCTGGGCCTTACGCTGATTTCCTAAAAGAGTTTGCAGATTTTCTCTCAGATCTATTGGTCAATGTCGATAAAGCATTAATTGTTGGAGATTTTAACATACACGTAGATAATCCAAATGATGATGCGTTAGGGGCTGCGTTTACAGATTTATTAAATTCCTTTGGGGTCAAGCAAAACGTCACCGGACCAACTCATCATCTTAATCATACACTCGATTTAATTATATCACATGGAACCGATCCAACCGATATAGATATCATTCCACAAAGTGATGATGTCACTGACCATTATATGGTAACTTGCATATTACGTACTGCTGTAATATGTCATGCAGCGCCGCTTTATCGACCAGGCAGAACAATCCTTCCATCCACCATAGATAATTTCTCAAATTGCTTATCTGATCTGTCTCAGCTGCTGCCTGAACCCAAACAAACAGATGAACTAGAAGAACTAACTAGCACTATGAGCTCCATTCTCTCTAGAACATTGGATGTTGTTGCACCAATTAGATTAAAAAAGGTCACAGAGAAAATTAAAGCACCATGGTACAATAATACTACGCATGTTCTAAAGAGAGAAACCCGTAATTTAGAGCGTAAATGGAAACAAACTAATTTAGAGGTCTTTAGAATCGCGTGGAAAGACAGTATGTCACGTTATAAAAAGGCCCTAAAAGCGGCCAGGGCTGAGCACCTCCGCAAACTAATAGAAAACAACCAAAATAATCCAAGGTTTTTATTTAACATCGTGGCTAGACTAACAAATAAACAGACGTCACCTGAACAAAATATCCCGTTACAGTTTAGTAGTAATGATTTCATGAACTTCTTCACTGAGAAAATAGAAAACATCAGAACCACAATTGTAAACTTTCAATCTTCAATTGCGCCTTATTATTCAGCCTCAATTATCACCCCGCAAGAACAATTACAGTGCTTTACAACTATAGAACAAAAAGAGTTAAATAAACTTATCATTTCATCTAAAACAACAACATGTTTATTAGATCCTATACCCACTAAACTACTGAAGGAAGTGTTACCTGTAGTGGAAGAGCCTCTCCTCAATATTATTAACTCATCTTTATCTTTAGGTCATGTTCCAAGGACATTTAAACTGGCAGTTATAAAACCTCTCATTAAGAAACCACATTTAGATCATAATAATCTAGCAAATTATAGACCCATTTTAAATCTTCCATTTATGTCTAAAATACTAGAAAAAGTTGTGTCCACTCAACTGGGCTCTTTCTTGCAAGAAAATTACATCTATGAAAAGTTTCAGTCAGGATTCAGGCCGCATCATAGCACTGAAACTGCGCTCGTTAAAATCACAAATGATTTACTTTTAGCTTCTGACCAAGGCTGCATCTCAATACTAGTTTTACTTGATCTAAGTGCTGCGTTCGATACTATAGATCACACAATACTCTTAGATCGACTACAAAATTATACTGGTGTTCAAGGACAAGCATTAAGCTGGTTTAGATCATACTTATCTGACCGCTACCATTTTGTCTATTTAAATGGAGAAAAATCGATCATAACTTCAGTAAACTATGGAGTGCCGCAGGGATCTGTGTTAGGCCCTCTGTTATTCTGAATATATATGATGCCACTTGGAAATATTATAAGGAAACATGGAATTAGTTTCCATTGTTATGCTGATGACACTCAAATCTATATTTCATCACGGCCGGATGAAAAAGCTAAATTATCCAAATTGGCAGAGTGTGTTAAAGATATAAAAGATTGGATGACGCGTAATTTTCTTTTATTAAATCAAATCAAATCAAATCAAATCAAGTATATTTATTTATAAATCCAGACAAGACAGAGGTACTAATCATCGGTTAAAAAAAACGCCCACAAAGTCTCTTACAATACAATTTTAACATCGTAGGATGTCCTGTTACTTTATCCTCTACAGTAAAAGACCTGGGTGTTATACTCGACTGTAACCTGTCTTTTGAAAATCATATTTCGTATGTTACAAAAACTTTTAGCCTTTTTCCACCTTAGAAACATTGCTAAGCTACGTAATATGCTATCAGTTTCTGATGCAGAAAAGTTAGTTCATGCATTCATGACCTCGAGACTAGATTACTGTAATGCTTTATTAGCTGGTTGTCCTGCAACCTCAATAAACAAGCTACAGTTAGTCCAAAATGCAGCTGCTAGAGTTCTTACTAGATCAAGAAAATATGATCATATAACACCGATTTTATCATCACTACATTGGCTACCTATAAAGTTCCGTATTAATTATAAGGTATTGCTGTCATGACTGAACAGACAGGAAACAGTTGCAGGTACTCAAAAAGTGTTTAATATCTCAATAAGGTCAGAAACAGTACAGGAACAAAGAAGGGCGGCGACTCAGGCTCGTGCAGGGACTTTCCGATGGTCTGTGGTGCTCTGATGCTGTGATAGTGCAGAATCCCGATCCCGGTGTTTGCGTGCGGTGAATCCAGTGACGAGGAACAAGACGGCGAGAAGACAAGGCAGGCGAACACGGACACGGCAAACTTCACGGGAACACAGACACGGCAACACAGGACCTCAACAAACAATCCGACACTGGAACAGAGAATGGTGTGAGTATATATAGGCAATGGGAATGAACAGCAGCTGTGAACAGTGATTGTGATGATGATGATGATCAGCTGGAGCGCTGACAGACACGTGAGCGGGACAACGCCCACTCACACATAAACACAACGACACGAGACAAGAAAGAAACAATGCATTCAACAACCGTGACAGTACCCCCTCCTCTAGGAACGCCTCACGGCGTTCCCAGACTCCCTTACCTGTCGATTGTAATCATCAATAAGAGAGTGATCCAGGATGTCACAAGCCGGAACCCAACTTCTCTCCTCCGGACCGTAACCTTCCCAGTCCACCAGGTACTGGAATCCGCGTCCCCTCCGCCTAGAGTCCATAATGCGACGGACCGAATAGGATCCCCATCTACGAGTCGCGGCGGTGGGGGAACCGGGGCAGGCGGATTAATGCGGGGAAAAAAAACGGGTTTAATTTTGGACACGTGGAATACCGGATGAATTCTCCTGTACACTGGAGGGAGGTTGAGGCGGACTGCCACCGGACTAACAATCTTGGTGACAGAAAACGGGCCAATGAATTAAGGAGCCAGTTTATTGGATACGGAGCGGAGCGGAATGTTCTTAGTAGAAAGCCACACTTTGGAACCGACGACATATACGGGAGGTCTAGACCGGTGGCGATCGGCTTTGGCCTTGATGCGCGCCCGCACACGGAGGAGAGTCTCACGGGCTCTTGTCCATGTGCGGTGACACCTCTGGACGAAGGCGTGAGCGGAGGGGACCGCGACTTCGGATTCCAGACTAGGAAAGACCGGTGGCTGGTATCCTATACTACACTCAAAAGGAGATAGGCCCGTAGCTGACACTGGCAACGAATTGTGGGCGTACTCCACCATAGGCAGTTGCTGACTCCAGGAGGAAGGATTCCTGGCAGCCGTACATCGCAAGGTTCTCTCCAGGTCTTGGTTGGCTCTCTCAGTTTGACCATTGCTCTGAGGGTGAAACCCGGAAGACAGACTGACCGTCGCCCCCAGTAACTTACAAAACTCTCGCCAAAATTTGGACACAAATTGGGGACCCCTGTCGGAAACCACGTCTGTCGGGAGGCCATGTAACCGAAAGACGTGATTAACGACTGCAACCGCTGTCTCCTTGGCTGAGGGTAATTTGGGCAAGGGAACAAAGTGGGCTGCCTTCGAGAATCGGTCCACCACGGTTAAAACTACCGTGTTACCCTGGGAGGGTGGGAGGGCGGTAACAAAATCTAGAGCGATATGGGACCAGGGTCTCGAAGGCACCGACAGCGGTTAGAGTACCCCATCTGGGGGTCGATTGGAAGACTTACCAATAGCACAAACTGAGCAAGCCAAAACAAAATCGTGAACGTCGCGAGCCATAAGCGGCCACCAGAATCGTTGTCTGACCAAATAGAGGGTGCGACTAACTCCTGGATGACAGGCTAGACTAGAACAATGACCCCACCGAATAACGTCTGGACGTAGTTCCTCCGACACAAATAAGCGGTTCGGTGGGCACCGGATCGGAGGCGTTACCCCTTCTAGAGCCTTCTTGACTCTCGATTCGACCTCCCAAGTGAGCGTAGAGATAGGGTCTCAGGAAAAATACGCTCGGGAGTAGGTGCGTGTTCGGATCGATCAAAAATACGCGACAAAGAATCGGGTTGGATGTTTTTGGAACCCGGACGATACGAGAGGGTAAAATCAAATCGGCCGAAAAAAAGTGCCCACCGCGCCTGCCTGGAGTTCAACCTTTTAGCGGATCTAATGTACTCCAGATTCTTATGATCCGTCCAGACGATAAAGGGTACCCCGGACCCTTCTAACCAATGACGCCATTCTTCCAAGGCTAACTTGACCGCCAACAACTCCCTGTTGCCAATGTCGTAATTTTGTTCAGCTGGTGATAAGCGATGGGATAAAAACGCGCATGGATGCATCTTGTTGTCTGAAGGTGAGCGTTGTGAAAGAACTGCGCCTACCCCCACCTCTGACGCGTCGACCTCCACCACAAACTGACGTGAGTAATCAGGGGCGATTAAGATGGGAGCCGAAACAAAGCGGCTCTTGAGGTTGGAAAAAGCAGTCTCGGCTGCTTCCGACCACCTGAACGCAGTTCTGGGGGAGGTCAAGGCAGTCAGAGGTGCGGCTAGTTGGCTAAAGTTGCGAATAAAACGCCGGTAGAAATTGGCGAACCCCAGAAACCTCTGTAGGGCCTTACGGGAATCTGGGTTTGGCCACTCTACCACAGCCTTAACTTTGTCAGGATCCATACGCATACCCTCAGCCGACACGATGTGTCCTAAGAAAGGGACCGACTGTGCATGAAAAGCGCATTTCTCCGCCTTGACAAAAAGCCCATTCTCTAGCAACCTTTGGAGAACTCGTCGGACGTGCTGCACGTGTTCCTGGAGAGACGAGGAAAAAATCAGAATGTCATCCAGGTAAACATAAATAAACTGATCGATCATGTCTCGCAGCACGTCATTGACGAGTGCTTGGAAGACTGCGGGACTGTTGGACAAACCGAAAGGCATGACCAAGTATTCAAAGTGCCCCCTAGGGGTGTTGAAGGCAGTCTTCCACTCATCAAATCAAATCAAATCAAATCAAGTATATTTGTATAGCGCTTTTCACAAAACAGATTGTATCAAAGCAGCTTCACAGTATTAAAATAAAATAATACAACAAAGTTTGTTTCTAGTGGAATTTATTGATTGATAGAATAAAATTAAATATCCCCAAAATATCCCCAACTGAGCAAGCCAAAGGCAACAGTGGCAAGGAACCGAAAAACTCCATCAAGTGACCTAATGGTGTCCTAAAACTCCATCAGGTGACCTAATGGAGAAAAAAAAACCTTGGGAGAACCCAGGCTCAGTCGGGGGCCAGTTCTCCTCTGGCATTTATGAACTAGAGGCCGGATTGTAGTTTGAAACTGTGAGATTAACAATATTATATGAATGCCTGGCTGAAAAGATGCGTCTTTAATCTAGTTTTAAACTGGGAGAGTGAGTCCGAGCAACGAACAGTATCAGGAAGGCTATTCCAGAGTTTTGGAGCCAAATGTGAAAATGCTCTCCCTCCTTTGGTTGATCTGGATATCCTAGGTATGACCAAAAGCCTCGAATTTATTGATCTTAAAGAGCGCGATGGATTATAGGGTGATAGAAGATCCGTTAAATAGACTGGAGCTAAGCCGTTTAGGGCTTTATAAGTCAGTAGCAATACCTTATAATTAATACGGAACTTTATAGGTAGCCAATGTAGTGATGATAAAATCGGTGTTATATGATCATATTTTCTTGATCTAGTAAGAACTCTAGCGGCTGCATTTTGGACTAACTGTAGCTTGTTTATTGAGGATGCAGGACAACCGGCTAATAAAGCATTACAGTAATCTAGTCTCGAGGTCATGAATGCATGAACTAACTTTTCTGCATCAGAAACTGATAGCATATTACGTAGCTTAGCAATGTTTCTAAGGTGGAAAAAGGCTGTTTTTGTAACATACGAAATATGATTTTCAAAAGACAGGTTACAATCGAGTATAACACCCAGGTCTTTTACTGTAGAGGATAAAGTAACAGGACATCCTACGATGTCAAAGTTGTATTGTGAGAGGTTCTGTGGGCGGTTTTTTGAACCGATAAGTATTACCTCTGTCTTGTCTGGATTTAATAAAAGAAAATTACGCGTCATCCAATCTTTAACACACTCTGTCAATTTGGATAATTTAGCGTTTTCATCCGGCCGTGATGAAATATATATTTGAGTATCATCAGCATAACAATGGAAACTAATTCCATGTTTCCTTATAATATTTCCAAGTGGCAGCATATATATTGAGAATAACAGAGGGCCCAACACAGATCCCTGCGGCACTCCATAGTTTACTGGAATTATGATCGATTTTTCTCCATTTAAATAGACAAAATGGTAGCGGTCTGATAAGTATGATCTAAACCAGCTTAATGCTTGTCCTTGAACACCAGTATAATTTTGTAGTCGATCTAAGAGTATTGTATGATCTATAGTATCGAACGCAGCACTTAGATCAAGTAAAACTAGTATTGAGATGCAGCCTTGGTCAGAAGCTAAGAGTAAATCATTTGTGATTTTAACGAGCGCAGTTTCAGTGCTATGATGCGGCCTGAATCCTGACTGAAACTTTTCATAGATATCATTTTCTTGCAAGAAAGAGCCCAGTTGAGTGGACACAACTTTTTCTAGTATTTTTGACATAAAAGGTAGATTTGAAATGGGTCTATAATTTGCTAGATTATGCGGGTCTAATTGTGGTTTCTTAATGAGAGGTTTTATCACTGCCAGTTTAAATGTTCTTGGAACATGACCTAAAGATAAAGACGAGTTAATAATATTGAGGAGAGGCTCTTCCACTACAGGTAACACTTCCTTCAGTAGTTTAGTTGGTATAGGATCTAATAAACATGTTGTTGTTTTAGATGAAGTGATAAGTTTATTTAACTCTTTTTGTTCTATAGTTGTAAAGCACTGTAATTGTTCTTGCGGGGGGAAAATTGAGGCTGAATTATAAGGTGCGATTGAGGATTGAACGTTTACAATCGTGGTTCTGATGTTTTCTATTTTCTCAGTGAAGAAGTTCATGAAATCATTACTACTAAACTGTAACGGGATATTTTGTTTGGGTGACGTCTGTTTATTTGTTAGTCTAGCCACGGTGTTAAATAAAAACCTAGGATTGTTTTGGTTGTTTTCTATTAGTTTGCGGAGATGCTCAGCCCTGGCCGCTTTTAGGGCCTTTTTATAACGTGACATACTGTCTTTCCACGCGATTCTAAAGACCTCTAAATTAGTTTGTTTCCATTTACGCTCTAAATTACGGGTTTCTCTCTTTAGAACATGCGTAGTATTATTGTACCATGGTGCTTTAATTTTCTCTGTGACCTTTTTTAATCTAACGGGTGCAACAACATCCAATGTTCTAGAGAGAATGGTGCTCATAGTGCTAGTTAGTTCTTCTAGTTCATCTGTTTGTTTGGGTTCAGGCAGCAGCTGAGACAGATCAGACAAGCAACTCGAGAAATTATCTATGGTGGATGGAAGGATTGTTCTGCCTGGTCGAAAACGCGGCGCCGCATGACATATTACAGCAGTACGTAATATGCAAGTTACCAAGTAATGGTCAGTGACATCATCACTTTGTGGAATGATATCTATATCGGTTGGATCGGTTCCATATGATATAATTAAATCGAGTGTGTGATTAAGACGATGAGTTGGTCCGGTGACGTTTTGTTTGACCCCAAAGGAATTTAATAAATCTATAAACACAGCCCCTAACGCATCATTTGGATTATCTACGTGTATGTTAAAATCTCCAACAATTAATGCTTTATCTACATTGACCAATAGATCTGAGAGAAAATCTGCAAACTCTTTTAGGAAATCAGGCCCAGGCGGTCTATATACGGTAGCCAAGGCTAGAGATAATATGGATTTTTTTCTAACATCTAAGAGCGTAACATTTAGTACAAGTATTTCAAACGAAATAAACTTATAACCCGTTTTCTGAGTAACATTGAGAATATCTCTATAGACCGCTGCAACACCGCCGCCACGACCAATCAGACGGGGTTCGTGCTTATAGGAGTATCCTGATGGAGTAGACTCATTTAGACCGAAATAATCATTAGGTTTAAGCCAAGTTTCAGTAAGGCAAAGTACATCGAAGCTATTATCCGTGACTATTTCATTTACAATAACTGCCTTAGGTGTGAGTGATCTAATGTTTAGAAGACCTAGCTTTAGAAATTGTTTTTGGTTACTAATAGCAACATTTTCTACTCATCCCCCTTCCTGATACGAACCAAATGATAAGCATTACGTAAGTCCAATTTTGTGAAGATGGATGCTCCCTGCAACCTCTCGAAGGCTGAAGACATCAACGGCAAAGGATAAGTATTCTTTACCGTGATGTTGTTCAGCCCCCGGTAATCAATACAAGGGTGCAGCGATCCATCCTTCTTCCCCACAAAAAAGAACCCCGCCCCCGCCGGAGATGAGGAAGGTTGGATGAACCCGGATGCTAGAGAATCAGAAATATATTTCTCCATAGCCTCCCTCTCCGGAACCGAGAGTGAATAAATCTTGCCTTTAGGCGGAGACTTACCTGACAGTAAATCTATAGCACAGTCGTAGGGACGGTGCGGAGGAAGAGAAGCAGCCCTTGACTTACTGAACACTTCCCTCAGGTCACGGTACTCCGCGGGCACGTTTGATAAATCCACTGCTTCCTCCTGCAATACAGGAACAGAGACAACAGAACAGGCAGACACAAGACAAGAACTATGACATTCAGTGCTCCAGGCTGATATGGTTCTTTGTTTCCAGTCAATGCGGGGGTTGTGTTGATTGAGCCAGGGGTGACCCAATACAATGGGGGTGTGATGGGAGTCCGTGATGTAGAATGATATTGTCTCTGCGTGATTCCCTGAGATGATGAGTGTAATGTTCTCGGTGGCCTGGGAGATGGTGGGTAGTGACTGTCCATTGAGTGCATGTACGGTGATTCTCTGGGGGAGTGTTCTGAGTGGGACTTGAAGCTGTAGTGCAAAGGTGCGATCCATAAAATTACCTTCGGCCCCGGAGTCCACCAGTGCGGTGCAGTGATGATCGTGGACAGACCATCTAAGTCTTCCCGGGAGGATGGTGGATGTAGATGAGGACTTTTCGGCGGAGATCCCACCCGATAGTAGCCTCATGCTTACTATCGGGCTTGGCCTTTTACCGGGCAGTTGTTGGCAAAGTGTCCCGCTCCCCCGCAGTACAGGCAAAGGCCAAGGGATCTCCGCCTCTCCCTCTCCTCCCGGGAAAGCCGAGCTCGACCCACCTGCATGGGCTCGGGATCGGAGGGACCGACCGCGTCCATGCCGCTGGACCGCTGATGTTCCACCCCCCCACGAGGCAGGCTGGGTGGAGCGCGTGGTCCGACCCGGGCAAGTCGGGCGTCCACCCTCAGAGCCAGATCGATAAGTCCATTCAGTGAGGGGGGTAGGTCCAGGGCGTAGATCTCCCTCTGGACGCGTCGGCCAGCCCATGCAGGAACCTATCCCACTGCGCTTCCTCGTTCCAGCGACACTCGGCCGCCAGGGTCTTAAACTCAATGGCATAATCGGAAACCGATCGATCTTGCTGACGTAGATCTGATAAGACCCTGGCAGCCTCTCTCCCCGCGACCGCGCGGTCGAAAACTCTCCTCATCTCTGAGGAGAGCTCCTGGAACGAGGAACAGCATGGTTCTTGATTCTCCCACACCGCCGTCCCCCATAGTGCCGCTCTCCCAGTCAGTAGCGTCAGAACGAATGCCACCTTCGTCTCCTCTCTCTCGAATGTCCGTGGCTGGAGAGCAAAATGCATGCCGCATCGAGTCAAAAACGGCCGGCAAAAGTTAGGCTCACCAGAGTAAGGCTCAGGAGTCGGAAGGCGTGGTTCCGACTGGGAGGCGGGCATCGGTGGTGTGGGAGGGACGGGCGGTGCGGCTGGCGCAGCGGGAGGTTGCAGCTGTTGAAAACGCTGGGTCAGCTCGGACACCTGCGTGACGAGAGCCTGAATCGCGCGCGCCGCATCCCCTTGATGACGGTCCTGAGCGTCCATCCTTTGAATACTTGCACGAACAAAGTCATCCATTGTTGCTGCGGCGCCACCTGCTGCTTCCATCAACTGGTCGGATTGTTCTGTCATGACTAAACAGACAGGAAACAGTTGCAGGTACTCAAAAAGTGTTTAATATCTCAATAAGGTCAGAAACAGTACAGGAACAAAGAAGGGCGGCGACTCAGGCTCGTGCAGGGACTTTCCGATGGTCTGTGGTGCTCTGGTGCTGTGATAGTGCAGAATCCCGATCCCGGTGTTTGCGTGCGGTGAATCCAGTGACGAGGAACAAGACGGCGAGAAGACAAGGCAGGCGAACACGGACACGGCAAACTTCACGGGAACACAGACACGGCAACACAGGACCTCAACAAACAATCCGACACTGGAACAGAGAATGGTGTGAGTATATATAGGCAATGGGAATGAACAGCAGCTGTGAACAGTGATTGTGATGATGATGATGATCAGCTGGAGCGCTGACAGACACGTGAGCGGGACAACGCCCACTCACACATAAACACAACGACACGAGACAAGAAAGAAACAATGCATTCAACAACCGTGACAAATACCTTATAATTAATACGGAACTTTATAGGTAGCCAATGTAGTGATGATAAAATCGGTGTTATATGATCATATTTTCTTGATCTAGTAAGAACTCTAGCAGCTGCATTTTGGACTAACTGTAGTTTGTTTATTGAGGTTGCAGGACAACCAGCTAATAAAGCATTACAGTAATCTAGTCTCGAGGTCATGAATGCATGAACTAGCTTTTCTGCATCAGAAACTGATAGGATATTACGTAGCTTAGCAATGTTTCTAAGGTGGAAAAAGGCTGTTTTTGTAACATACGAAATATGATTTTCAAAAGACAGGTTACAGTCGAGTATAACACCCAGGTCTTTTACTGTAGAGGATAAAGTAACAGGACATCCTACGATGTTAAAATTGTATTGTAAGAGACTTTGTGGGCGGTTTTTTTAACCGATGATTAGTACCTCTGTCTTGTCTGGATTTATAAATAAATATACTTGATTTGATTTGATTTGATTTAATAAAAGAAAATTACGCGTCATCCAATCTTTTATATCTTTAACACACTCTGCCAATTTGGATAATTTAGCTTTTTCATCCGGCCGTGATGAAATATAGATTTGAGTGTCATCAGCATAACAATGGAAACTAATTCCATGTTTCCTTATAATATTTCCAAGTGGCATCATATATATTGAGAATAACAGAGGGCCTAACACAGATCCGGCACTCCATAGTTTACTGAAGTTATGATCAATTTTTCTCCATTTAAATAGACAAAATGGTAGCGGTCAGATAAGTATGATCTAAACCAGCTTAATGCTTGTCCTTGAACACCAGTATAATTTTGTAGTCGATCTAAGAGTATTGTGTGATCTATAGTATCGAACGCAGCACTAAGATCAAGTAAAACTAGTATTGAGATACAGCCTTGGTCAGAAGCTAAAAGTAAATCATTTGTGATTTTAACGAGCGCAGTTTCAGTGCTATGATGCGGCCTGAATCCTGACTGAAACTTTTCATAGATGTAATTTTCTTGCAAGAAAGAGCCCAGTTGAGTGGACACAACTTTTTCTAGTATTTTAGACATAAATGGAAGATTTGAAATGGGTCTATAATTTGCTAGATTATTATGATCTAAATGTGGTTTCTTAATGAGAGGTTTTATAACTGCCAGTTTAAATGTTCTTGGAACATGACCTAAAGATAAAGATGAGTTAATAATATTGAGGAGAAGCTCTTCCACTACAGGTAACACTTCCTTCAGTAGTTTAGTGGGTATAGGATCTAATAAACATGTTGTTGTTTTAGATGAAATGATAAGTTTATTTAACTCTTTTTGTTCTATAGTTGTAAAGCACTGTAATTGTTCTTGCGGGGTGATAATTGAGGCTGAATAATAAGGCGCAATTGAAGATTGAACGTTTACAATTGTGGTTCTGATGTTTTCTATTTTCTCAGTGAAGAAGTTCATGAAATCATTACTACTAAACTGTAACGGGATATTTTGTTCAGGTGACGTCTGTTTATTTGTTAGTCTAGCCACGGTGTTAAATAAAAACCTTGGATTATTTTGGTTGTTTTCTATTAGTTTGCGGAGGTGCTCAGCCCTGGCCGCTTTTAGGGCCTTTTTATAACGTGACATACTGTCTTTCCACGCGATTCTAAAGACCTCTAAATTAGTTTGTTTCCATTTACGCTCTAAATTACGGGTTTCTCTCTTTAGAACATGCGTAGTATTGTTGTACCATGGTGCTTTAATTTTCTCTCTGACCTTTTTTAATCTAATTGGTGCAACAACATCCAATGTTCTAGAGAGAATGGAGCTCATAGTGCTAGTTTGTTCTTCTAGTTCATCTGTTTGTTTGGGTTCAGGCAGCAGCTGAGACAGATCAGATAAGCAATTTGAGAAATTATCTATGGTGGATGGAAGGATTGATCTGCCTGGTCGATAACGCGGCGCAGCATGACATATTACAGCAGTACGTAATATGCAAGTTACCATATAATGGTCAGTGACATCATCACTTTGTGGAATGATATCTATATCGGTTGGATCGGTTCCATGTGATATAATTAAATCGAGTGTATGATTAAGATGATGAGTTGGTCCGGTGACGTTTTGCTTGACCCCAAAGGAATTTAATAAATCTGTAAACGCAGCCCCTAACACATCATCATTTGGATTATCTACGTGTATGTTAAAATCTCCAACAATTAATGCTTTATCGACATTGACCAATAGATCTGAGAGAAAATCTGCAAACTCTTTTAGGAAATCAGCGTAAGGCCCAGGCGGTCTATATACGGTAGCCAAGGCTAGAGATAATAGGGATTTTTTTCTAACATCTAAGAGCGTAACATTTAGTATAAGTACTTCAAACGAAATAAACTTATAACCCGTTTTCTGAGTAACATTGAGAATATCTCTATAGATTGTTGCAACACCGCCGCCACGACCAATCAGACGGGGCTCATGCTTATAGGAGTATCCAGATGGAGTAGACTCATTTAGACCGAAATAATCATTTGGTTTAAGCCAAGTTTCAGTAAGGCAAAGTACATCGAAGCTATTATCTGTGACTATTTAATTTACAATAACTGCCTTAGGTGTGAGTGATCTAATGTTTAGAAGACCTAGCTTTAAAAATTGTTTTTGTTTACTAATAGCAACATTTTCTGTTTTAATAACAATTAGATTTTTCCTAGATCCTGCAGTAGAATTATTATTTGATCTCACTAAACGAGGAATAGACACAGTTTCTATGCAATGTTCTACACTAGTATTTATATCAGTTAAATTGGTGCAGGAGAGACTATGATTTGGACTTTTGGTAACTAGTCATCTAACGGTATTTAACATTTTGGAGATGTTATCCGACAGAAGATCCACTCCGAATCTGTTTGGGTGTAAGCCATCGGCACGGAAAAGCCTAGGACGCTCCCAAAACAGATTCCAATTATTTACAAAGAGCAGTTTCTGCTCATTGCACCATGACATTAACCATTCATTTAGCGCGAATAGTCTACTAAACTTTTCATGTCCTAGTCGGTACGTGGGAAGCGGTCCTGACACAATAATCGTTGTTTCGGGCGATGTACTGCGTACCGTATCGATCAGATTCCTGAAGTCCTTCTTCAGAACCTCCGTCTGGCGCAGCCTGATGTCGTTCACACTCCCGTGTGCAGGACCACAGTTCCGACGCACTCGTCACCGTTCAGAATCTCGGGAACGCGAGCGCTGATTTCAGAAACACGAGCACCAGGATAGCAGTGACTATGCACCTTACTTTTACCTAATGTAGCGTGTACGTGTCGAACGATGGAATCGCCGATGATCATAGCATCACGTTCTGTCTCGCGAAGAGGGGAGAAGCGGTTTTGTGTGGATAACTTGAAAACCGGGAGGGTCGGAGAGAGTCTTGGTCTAGACCTGACTCGTGTCTTCCGCTGCTGAACCATCCAGGCTTCGTGGTGGCGTGTTGGAGCCGGAGTGAACGAGACCATGGCTGATCACGACCTCGGCGCTCGGGACCGATGCTGAGTAACGCATGGAGTAGACGAGGTCGGAGTCAGCGGGTTAGTAACGTTAATCTCTGATTTGTGTTCATCGGCGCGTGATGTTTCAAGAGCTAACCGCCGGTCTCTTAGCTCGGCTTGTCTCACTAAAAGGTCGTGGATCTGTTTCTCAACAGCTTCCAGCTCGGACTGCAATGCGTGCAGCTCAAATGTGTCCTCACCTGCACCAAAAGGTAGACTACTTACATCTAATATATATTTGCCATTTTAACAGATGGACAGTAAGTTAGCAACGACGCTACCAGTGATGCTATCAGTATTAATACTAATTTTTGACTAAACTCTTGGATATAATCCGTCTTTTTAGCGGTACGGGTGTAGAGTAGACGCACGATAGGCGAAAAAAAAAATGTTTGTTTGTAAGTGAGTGTGGAGAAGACGCGTTCAGCCGTGATCCACGGACGTAACCTATAGGAGTATCCAGCGTTGGATCACTAATAGGCTTGAGACGCGTCTGCTCAACAGTCCGCGTTGTAACTATGAGGTTTGAGCAGTAGTGCTTCTCAGTGAGGAAAAGTGGAAAATGTTCATTGTAAGTGAGTTTAAAGAGAAAATCAAGAATTATAAATCAAATCGATAGAGCTCCAAAGACAACAACGTGTTCAGACGCGACGCGGTTAGGGGTGGTTTATTATGATTTAACTTTTCCAACTTTAGTTAGAGTGTAATGTTGCTGTTTGATCATAAACAACATCTGCAAAGTTACAACATCAAAGTTCAAAGCAAAGGGAGATATTTGCTTTTACAGAAATTGCTTTATAAGGACTACAACAAACGGCTGGTAGAGACTACGCCACATTCCTCCCGGGTTAGTGACATCACCAACCCTAAAATTTACATAAACCCCGCCCCTGAACACAATTTATAGATGACTAGAAGATAACTACACATCAGCTACATAAACTCATCAACTAACCATTCAGAAATGTCCTGTTGCTTCTACATGTTGTCACTTCTTCTTGAGTCTCTCCATCATTGTCTGACTCCGGTTTAAACATAAAAGGTATAAAAGTATAAAAGTGCATGTTGGTGTGAGGTAAAAGGACACAAGCTCTTGAAGCTCCGCCCCCTGTGCCGGGAAAATTACACCACCCCTTTAAAATTCTCCACAATTTCAACTGGTTGAGCCTCAAGGGAAATTAGTTTTGTGCACATAATTATTTTGTCTTTGCAAAATTAATTTATAATTGGCTAAAGTGACACCAAGTTTCAAGGGCCTTAGTGTGAGCCAGATGGCAACATCATGTAGAGAGTTAGTTTTTGTCTAGCAGGCCAACTAAGACCATAGCAATCATAGCAAGAGTTTCTAATCCAGAGGACTAAACCTGTATTAACATCGAGATCAACAAGCCTTTTTATGAGAATACGTGTCTTCACTGAAGTAACTGTATTAGGCAGGGTCAGTACAGCATCATCTGTTACTCTTATAATCAAACTGAAGTGGATCTGACCTCGAGGACACAGTTGAAATTACATGATCAGCCAAAACTTGCTTCTTAGTTTTGCACAACATAGAACTTATTGCAATAGGCCGGAAATCATTTAGCATAACCGCGCCTTGCTTTTTATGCCACAGGTATTTCCATAGTTTTGCAGTGTACATGTGTCCAGAAGAAACTGGAACAGCCTTGAAAAACTCCTTTTAATTGAGGAGTCTTGAAGACGATGGGCTTTAACCCATCAGGTCTTGTTTAACCTCAGTTTACCAAGGCTTGTGATAACCTCAGCTTTATTAATAACTATTGTTGTGAGGTTCTCCATGTGCTGTAGAGCCTCAAGCTGTTATTATAATTACAAACAAATGCAGTAAGAGTAAACATAGACAAACAGTTGAATGAATAAATCCTTCCTGGAGCAAATATGCATGTAAACAACAGGAACAGGGTTTTAACAAACTCTTCCTAGTGACAGAATCTGAAGAAGAACAAGGAGACTGCACATGATAGAGTCAATTTTAATCTGACGTTGGGTGGAGATGAGTGTGAAGCTAACGAATGGATGAATAAAGATTCTATAAGAATCATAAAGAATCTGCATGCTTAAATACAGAAATGCAAATATGGCTGAAATGACAAACACACAAAGGTTTCACATGAACAATAAGATGATTTGAATGGAGAAAAACAAGTCTAAGTCATGTCTGTTTGACTGTGTTTGTGTTGTTAAGCGCAGATCTCCAGCGTCCCATCATGCATCTCTTCCCTGTGCTGCGTGTCTGTCTTGCACCTGTGGTCAGTGTGTGTGTCGGTGTGTGTGTCGTGTCGTGTGAAGCTGAGCTGCCGGAGACTGGAGTCCTCCTCTGTTGAGTTGAAGCCGGAGTATCCGCTGCCGTGCCGGCTGGGAACGCTGGTGTCCTGATCCTCAGGGATGGAGATCTGGATGTCCGGGACTGTGTCCGTCTCAGCGCTGATCATGTCCAGCTGATCCCACACAGAGCCGGAGCATGGAGGAGGCAGAAGATGCGGCGTCTCCGACAACCAAAGCTGGAGACACACAGAGAGAACATGTTTTATTCCAGAGCAAGACTAATACTCTCTCATTAGATGGTCTAACAGTCCTTCATTAGATGGGCTAACAGTCCTTCATTAGATGGTCTAACAGTCCCTCATTAGATGGGCTAACAGTCCTTCATTAGATAAGGATGAAGAGCTCACTCTCTTGGCTCTCAACAAAGGCGGTCGCATTTTCTTCCCCTCCTCTCCCTTACCTCCCCTGCTTTGCTGCTCTCGTCTCGTCTAGTTTACTGTCTTGTACTTTGAGAGACTCTCTCCGCACTTGCTCTCCAAACGAAGAAATTATGGATTTGATCAACTGGTCTCTCAACGCAACTGACACCATCTTCTCGACGAGAAGCTTGGGTTCGGGGGAACCTGACTGCCCTGCCGGAACGTTCGCAGCTGGCTACACGATGGACGCGTGGGAGAGGTGGCGGGTCGTGTGTCTGGCGGCTCTTTCCGTGGAGGACATTGAAGATATCTACCTATTCGGAACCATGATAACAGGTCTTCTGCTGATTGGATTAGGCATTGCCCTGGTTTATCGAGGAATGAAGAAGACGGTGACAGCTGCCCAAAGCCCCACAAGGCTGCCCGTCATGATTGAAGCAGTGGGCAGAGCTGTCAGCACTCAGACTGGGTCTATGAACCACAATATGGATAACATCATGGAGAAGCTTACAGCTTTGCAAAGGCAAATGGATCGTTTCGGAGACCAAGATGGACCAGGAGAATAGCCGTGTAAATTGGAATGTGGCTAC
The DNA here is from genome assembly GCA_022828995.1 of Vimba vimba. Classification (NCBI taxonomy): domain Eukaryota; kingdom Metazoa; phylum Chordata; class Actinopteri; order Cypriniformes; family Leuciscidae; genus Vimba; species Vimba vimba. The sequence goes on along the minus strand of CM040823.1, from coordinate 44,894,939 downwards.
TTGCCCCAAGACCAAACAATCCCAATCTTATCTGCTTTCAGCCCCCCTCAACCAGTACTGGCCTTGGCCAAGGCCGCTGTTGGAACAACAACTCCCCCGGAAGTGCACTGCAGTGAGACGCTCTTGTGTTCTTTCCCCCACTCCACACAGACACCTGCTGATTGTTGACTCTGTCTGGGACCTGATCAAGGTTGTCTCCATGGCAATTGCTGTGTATCGCTATGACAATCCTGCGGACTGAGGCACCTAGATTATGATGCCAGGCGTAGCGACTCTCCAGGCCTACACATACACGAAAGCTTACATATATACAGATATGCAATCACCCCCCCCTCACCCCCCTTCCCTTCCCTCCCCTCGCCGCTTTGTACCACCAGTCTGACAGGCGGGTCTGTGACCAGTGCCGAGAATGGCTGCAGGACCGGATGGCTGCTTGCCTGTGCTGGGTTACCTCCATCCCCCACTCCCCTCCCCTGTTGCAAGTCTTGTGTGTTCATGCTGTAGAGTGTACTGATTATGTGCTAATGTTGCTGAGGTGTTTTTTTCCTGTACCCACACTGTACTCCTCACAGGAGCATAGTCTGGGGGTTGCCTTTTTTTCTCCTCACCTCTCCTCATGTCATGCTGTATTCTTTTCCTCAATCCCCTGTCTTCCTGTCCTGTCTACCCCCTTGTCATATTGTATGTATGTTTGTATGGACAGGTTGATGGCTAATTTCGCTGGTACTTGTGACTAAGTGACAAAGGCTACTACTACTACTACTACTAGATGGTCTAACAGTCCTTCATTGGATGGTCTAACAGTCCTTCATTGGATGGTCTAACAGTCCTTCAAAGATGTCTCATATAGACGACCCCTAAAGATGACCCGCAAAGACAATCCCCATAGATTGTCCCCTATATGTCCCACATAGCCGACCAATATAGACGACCCCTATTTAATCAAAGGTCATTGAAACCTTGTGATATCATAGCATGTAATAAAGAGTATAGATGTTTTTACCTCCTGAATGTGAGGCGGGAGTTGAACATTTGGGTAGAAGATGCTCTTGAAGGACTTAAACACCTTGTAAAAGCTAAACCACACCAGCAGCCCCAGCAGGAAGCACAGCCCCAGCGACAACAGGAAGTACAGAAATATCTGCCAGTACGGAATCAGTCCTGAAATCACACACAGCATTCAATCTCTACACGTCTCACACTCATTCATCTGGGCTGGACTAGCCATGACATCTGAAGCATAGATTCTGCCTTATGTAACATGATCCATAAATGGTAGTTTATAAATATCATAGATATTGTGGAATAACCATATAAATGATGTAGCTTAAGAGAATTACATCTATTAAATGAATCATGTTTCTCAGAATGGCAGCCTTTACTAGGTAAAGGTGCAGTGAGGGGTAAGTTGTGTCAATGGATCACCATATTTAGTTTTCACTTCTATGGCTGTATGTTTAAGAAACATTTGAGTGTGGGTTGTTCATTAACCTTTTATTGAACCATGAGGTTAACATGACACGTGACTCATAAATGACACATGAAATCTGTTATCAGACATGAAGAGTTATTAACAACATATGACTCTTGTTGATTTCACTGGAAAGCAAACTGAACTTAGCGTGTATGTGTGTGTGAGTGAGTGAGTGAGTGAGTGAGTGTGTGTGATGGATCTGCTGACCTTCAGTGCGTGTGCAGTGTATGTCACTGAAGACACTGGTCTTGTTGTAGAAGTCATAGTGACTCTGAACTCTGACACAGTACCACGTCCATTGGTCCAGCTTAGGCAGCGTCACCACATTATTCTTCGTCTTTGAGACTTCAGCCTTCTGCACAGGCACAAGAGGAGAGGGAATGGGTTAGCTTTAGCAGGCATGCTATACTTCCCTCATCAGTACCTTTATTATCATTTTTAATATTATTATTATTGGTGGATTAATGGTCCAAAAATCCAGTGACATCCACATATTCAGATTTCTGGACCTCAGTGTTTGTGGAAATAGTTTTAAAGTACTTTAAGAGAGAAGAATCTGGATACAGATTAGAAACCAACATCTTTTTAAAGAACGTGGTCATCATGCTCTTAAAAACCTTCTGTATTCCTTCAGTCTCAGAAATGATGTTGACATCAGAAATTGTACTAGTCCACATTAGATGCCACTTTCGGACACTAAGGCTGCATTTACACATCAAGTCTTAATGCACAGTTCCGTTCTTTTGGCCTGACTGTTTACATTTACTTTAGACAGGACTGGTATCCGATATCTGTTTACATTTACGCCCAAAATTACTTTCGCTGATCTTTTTACTACGCACAAGCTAGACCCTGGTTTTGAATGGCTGTGCTGTTAAAATTATTTATATAATTCATGTCGGGTGGTCATGATTATTTTCCAGCGTGGACAAGATAACAGCTGTTGTGACTCATGAATGTTTTGCAGCGCAAAATCTGACGGAACAGATAGTCCGGAGAATTCTGAAGTGAAATAAAGTAGCCCTGTAATATACACTCACCTAAAGGATTATTACGAACACCTGTTCAATTTCTCATTAATGCAATTATCTAATCAACCAATCACATGGCAGTTGCTTCAATGCATTTAGGGGTGTGGTCCTGGTCAAGACAATCTCCTGAACTCCAAACTGAATGTCAGAATGGGAAAGAAAGGTGATTTAAGCAATTTTGAGCGTGGCATAGTTGTTGGTGCCAGACGGGCCGGTCTGAGTATTTCACAATCTGCTCAGTTACTGGGATTTTCACGCACAACCATATCTAGGGTTTACAAAGAATGGTGTGAAAAGGGAAAAACATCCAATATGCAGGAGTCCTGTGGGCGAAAATGCCTTGTTGATGCTAGAGGTCAGAGGAGAATGGGCCGACTGATTCAAGCTGATAGAAGAGCAACTTTGACTGAAATAACCACTCGTTACAACCGAGGTATGCAGCAAAGCATTTGTGAAACCACAACACGCACAACCTTGAGGCGGATGGGCTACAACAGCAGAAGACCCCACCGGGTACCACTCATCTCCACTACAAATAGGAAAAAGAGGCTACAATTTGCACAAGCTCACCAAAATTGGACAGTTGAAAACTGGAAAAATGTTGCCTGGTCTGATGAGTCTCGATTTCTGTTGAGACATTCAGATGGTAGAGTCAGAATTTAGCGTAAACAGAATGAGAACATGGATCCATCATGCCTTGTTACCACTGTGCAGGCTGGTGGTGGTGGTGTAATGGTGTGGGGGATGTTTTCTTGGCACACTTTAGGCCCCTTAGTGCCAATTAGGCATCATTTAAATGCCACGGCCTACCTGAGCATTGTTTCTGACCATGTCCATCCCTTTATGACCACCATGTACCCATCCTCTGATGGCTACTTCCAGCAGGATAATGCACCATGTCACAAAGCTCGAATCATTTCAAATTGGTTTCTTGAACATGACAATGAGTTCACTGTACTAAAATGGCCCCCACAGTCACCAGATCTCAACCCAATAGAGCATCTTTGGGATGTGGTGGAACGGGAGCTTTGTGCCCTGGATGTGCATCCCACAAATCTCCATCAACTGCAAGATGCTATCCTATCAATATGGGCCAACATTTCTAAAGAATGCTTTCAGCACCTTGTTGAATCAATGCCACGTAGAATTAAGGCAGTTCTGAAGGCGAAAGGGGGTCAAACACAGTATTAGTATGGTGTTCCTAATAATCCTTTAGGTGAGTGTACTTTTTTATTAATTAGAATGAATTAACCAGAGAGAGAGAGAGTGTGCATGAGTCCGAAAAACCGCGATACGTATCGTGGGTGGTGTATCGCGGTTTTTCGGACTCATGCACTCTCTCTCTCTCTGATACTCTCATGGCGTACCGAGGACGCCCCGCCCCCTGCTGCCCCGGCCCAGCCCCGGCTCAATGGACCTCATGTCTTATGTGTACACAACGAATACAGCGTTTTAGCCTAACCACCATTAACACCCTATAATAGCAAGCTCAGTATTGTGTTACTTTCGATAATAAGCAAGGTGTAATCTTTCAAATTCTGTCTATTTGATCACGAAATTCAAACAATAAATGCCGTTTTGGCGCTCTTTGATGTGGCGTGACAGATCACTGTACTAGCTCCTCATTTAAAGCGGCAGCACGGAGCGCGAGTAAACACGATTCTCTTCCCAAGTTACAGAATAAACATGAATGGACACCTGAAGGTATGTTAAAAGATACATTATACTTACTGAAAGGCATCATAACTTGTGAAATCAATCGATCAGTGTTTCAGCAGCAGAAATACGCCAATAAAACGTCTTAGTTTGTCTTAGTTTGTCACATAGCCTTATATATACCTCAGGCAAGTCATTCAGCGCCCACAGCTTGTTGGTTCCTAAATGAACTCTTGCACTAAATAAATGCACTATATTAGCCTATATAATATATTTGACTTAACATGTTAATGATTGATATCTTGATTATTTAATGTAGCCTATGTTTTAAATATCTGTCATGAAAATGACAGCAACTGTGTAAATATTTATATTTCAATAACAAATTAGAGTAGAAAAAAAAGTGAATGAGAAAACTGCCTTATGTGCAGTTTACATGTTTTCATACAATGTGTTGAGTGTTGATTATTATATCTAAAAATAAATAGTATCTGAAATTAGGCTAAAAGTCTAGGCTCTGTTGTTAACCTTTAAGGTTATAGTAATGTGTGGGCTCCCTATATAGTTTACAGCATTAGCAGATCTTTTTTTTTATCCTCGCGAAAAGTTTAATTGTAATTGAATTAATTTAAAGACAAAGACAGAATTTGTTCATTAAACCACTGTAAAAAAAAAAAGAAGAAGCAATTTTAGCTTTCTAAACCCCCCACCCCACCGAACCAAACCGAACTGAACCGAGATGTCAAAACCGTGCGGCGTACCGAACCGTCAGTTTTGTGTATCGTTACACCCCTAGTGAGTAACCTAATAGTGAAGCTTGTTGGTTTAATTACAGTGAAGTTATCACCTCATTGCTGAGAAATATAATGTAGGTTTCAGTAGTGAAGCTGTATTATTTATAAAAGTCATGGGCAGAGGTTGAGAACCAGCTCCTGAATGTTTTTGTGTTTGCGCAATTTCTTTTCTTTACAAAGATAAATATAAAGTTCTTACCTCAATAAAAAGCTGTGAGCGTGCGTATACAGGCATGTCTGCCTCATAATACAACATTAAACAGCTTTCTTTATGAATTAACGTGTCGTCCTCATCTTATGGTGGCTTGAATTTAAAGGGGAATCGGATATGCATGTTTAGACGTAGGTCGGATGTCCAGATATCAGATATGTATCTGATTTAACCCTCTGAGGTCGGCAAACGCGCCCGTGCATTTTGCTGGATTTTCGTCACATTGTAGCACAATAAACTTAAATTACTCCATCATTTATGGTCATACAGAAAAAAGAAATATATAAAAATAATCTGTGATATTTCTACTTTTGTATGTGTCCACTTACAATCAAATCAAAACATTGTGCTTTTGTAAAATAAAGAAAATAAACAGGGTGTGCTTTCTGCCTCCCCGTCGCGGTGAACTTTTTTTTCTTGAGCACGTCTATAAACTGAAACCAAACTCAGCGAATACTTGTCACACATTTATGAGCCATATACCTTTATAAACATTTAAGTGTGTACTTTTAAATGATCGGATTCAAACTGAAAACAAATATTCTCTGTTTAAGTAGTTTGTATAAAACCAACAAGATGTCCAGTATCTCAAACGCTTGCTCATTAGTTTTAATTTGACCACGCCCACGCACGTAAAAGAGATTCACATGCAAATCTCCACATGGAACGCGAACGAGCACGTTACCTCAAAAACAAAGCACGAAAAAACTTCACAAGTCTCTGCTTTTCGTCGAGTTTGAAAGACGCGCCGTGAGCTTACATTGGATTTACCTCAGAAGAAGAACGCGATTTGAAGACAAGAAAGATGTAAGGTAAGAAATTCTTACATATTAGTTTGCTGTTGTTGCATAAATTTCACATTGCAGTTGAACTGTTGCTAGATATATGGTGAATATTATAATATTTAGACCCGTGTTTACTGTTACTGTGTTTGTGGATATCTGCTCAAACTTAGATATGTATATGGTAACCATAATGTTTCATATTTTGCAGCGCGATCGCGTTTGAATGTATCATATTTTGGAACGCGATCGCGTTTGAAAAGCAAAACGCACCAAACGGCTTCATGTTTTTACTATTATCTCATTTCATATCATCATAACAAATGGAAAAATTTGAAGTAACATATGATAATCAATATATTTTTCTCTAGCTTAGTTGTTACTGAAATCTGTTGGAAGATTTACAGGCTGCTATAGGTTATTGTTATTATTTTATGCAGCACTGCGCATAGCCTATGCCTACAAGGCACAACAAACCTGGTGTTCATTATATTATATATTGTTGGAAACATTTGTGTGTGTGTGTGTGTGTGTGTGTGTGTGTATTCTGTGAATTTTAAAAAGCAATTTTAACCAGAAAAATCTAAAATTTATTCCCAAAATTGTGCAGGCCTTTCTCTTAATATCAGTATGTTCACTTTTTTTTTTTTTTTTTTCAGGGCCCAGATGCCACTGAGTCCTGCTGACTTCAACATTCACATGAGTCTCTGTACATGGTAAAGTGAAAATAAAACACCTTTGAAATGAAAGGTATGTACAATGTTTTAGGAATGGCACAAAGTTCTCTGTCTTTGGATCATTGTTTTCAATAAGTGCTTTTTTGTCATTTGTTGTGTATCTTTGGATTATGTTGTGTTGTAAATAAATCCAAACAATCAAAAAGCCATTCTCCTCATTCTTTGTGCAAGGTTGCTCAGAATGATAGGGCCTGATAGCTCCTAATAGGGCCGTTAGGGGAGGGTCTTTGTCTTCTCAGGTGTGAAAAGCTTACATATTAATGACCTCCCGCATAAAGCTTTCTCACACAAAACACGTCGTACAATTTTTAAATCAATATATTGTCTTATCTGAATGAGCAGTCAGGGCGATTTTCACAGTTTTAGAGCAAATATTCTAGGCTACGTCATACAATTTTCAAAAGTCTTGTGAAGAAATAATCAGTATGGGTTTCATGGCCTTATTTCAGTGAGAATTTTTTCAAGCCCACACATAAATGTCATTATCTCAAAACTACAAACTTTTACATACATGCTGCTGATATATTATTGTAGCAGAGTTTGTGCTGAATACAGTGTAATCAGACTTTAGCCATGAAAATGTCACAAGTAACAGAAATAAGCACAAATGTCAGAGCATGTCAGAACACCTCCAGGGCCCAGAAAACAGCTCAGACCCCAGAGGGTTAAAATCACTAGAGAACCCCAGGACGGTGTGTTTGATCAGGGCTGATCTCTGCAGGACCACTAGAGAACCCCAGGCCGGTGTGTTTGATCAGGGCTGATCTCTGCAGGGCCACTAGAGAACCCCAGGCAGGTGTGTTTGATCAGGGCTGATTTCTGCAGGACCACTAGAGAACCCCAGGCCGGTGTGTTTGATCAGGGCTGATCTCTGCAGGGCCACTAGAGAACCCCAGGACAGTGTGTTTGATCAGGGCTGATCTCTGCAGGACCACTAGAGAACCCCAGGCCGGTGTGTTTGATCAGAGTTGATCTCTGCAGGGCCTCTAGAGAACCCCAGGCCGGTGTGTTTGATCAGGGCTGATCTCTGCAGGGCCACTAGAGAACCCCAGGACGGTGTGTTTGATCAGGGCTGATTTCTGCAGGGCCACTAGAGAACCCCAGGCCGGTGTGTTTGATCAGCGCTGATCTCTGCAGGACCACTAGAGAACCCCAGGCAGGTGTGTTTGATCAGGGCTGATCTCTGCAGGGCCACTAGAGAACCCCAGGACAGTGTGTTTGATCAGGGCTGATCTCTGCAGGGCCACTAGAGAACCCCAGGCCGGTGTGTTTGATCAGGGCTGATCTCTGCAGGACCACTAGAGAACCCCAGGCCGGTGTGTTTGATCAGGGCTGATCTCTGCAGGGCCACTAGAGAACCCCAGGCCGGTGTGTTTGATCAGGGCTGATCTCTGCAGGGCCACTAGAGAACCCCAGGCCGGTGTGTTTGATCAGGGCTGATCTCTGCAGGACCACTAGAGAACCCCAGGCCGGTGTGTTTGATCAGGGCTGATCTCTGCAGGGCCTCTAGAGAACCCCAGGCCGGTGTGTTTGATCAGGGCTGATCTCTGCAGGACCACTAGAGAACCCCAGACCGGTGTGTTTGATCAGGGCTGATCTCTGCAGGACCACTAGAGAACCCCAGGCCGGTGTGTTTGATCAGGGCTGATCTCTGCAGGGCCACTAGAGAACCCCAGGCCGGTGTGTTTGATCAGGGCTGATCTCTGCAGGACCACTAGAGAACCCCAGGCCGGTGTGTTTGATCACCTGCAGGACACGGGCCCTCGAGGGCCAGAGTTGAGGACCGCTGATCTATGCAGTGCAACTGCTGGTCATTAGCACACTGATACCTGATAGCCTTCGGGACGCTTCCAGTAGTGGATGAGGTACTCCATGTCGTCGACCAGCGTCTTCATGGACTCGTTGGTGCTGCTCAGAGGGTCAGCGATGACGATCTCCAGATCTCCTTTAACAGAGGTCAGCTTCACACTGGGCGGAGGACCTAGATCAGCTACAGAGGAGAGGGACAGAGCTGTGGTCACAACTTAGAATCAAGAGCCGAGGCCAGATTACAACAGACCAGTTTAATCACCCTCTATATCTGGGCAGAAGGTGATGTTGGTCCAGTTGGAGAAATGCTGTGCTGTGTTGGCCCGCACACGCAGGAGATATATGCCCCAGTAACTCAGTCCAGCATCAGTGAAATCACAGCGCCGCTCCAGAACATCTGCGCACACGGTCCTCCAGTTGTGTGGCGGCTTATGGGAATCACGGTAATCACCCGCACTGTTGGAGGAAAGACCACATGAGTGACTCGATTCATCATGTGAAGTACAGCAGTCACTGACCCTGGACAGAGGGTTTCTACATGATGTCTGAGGGAAACTACTGGATGTCTCCCATTTAGAGTTTATTTATTAAAGCATTAACATGCATAGGTGTGATTGGCAAAGGACAAAAAAGCAGGAAAATATACGGCGCACCTACCATGACCCCACACACACAAACACAGTGACATCATTTATATACATTTAATGAAATACAGTGCTAACGTCCTATATATTATATTATATTATATTTTATAACGTCCTATAATGGTAGCCTAATGCCATGTTGGTAGATTGGCACCTGTAGAATTTCCTTTTGTTGAAAGCCCAGATAAAATTATTTTGTGTAGATCCGAGGCAGTTCGACTTAACAAGCGCATTTCTTTACACACGCACGCACGTGTAATGAATTGGAAACACTCGATCTGCGCCAGTGGACGCGCACCATTATGAATGCCTGTGCAGCAATGTGAAACAACGGCAAGCACACACGCAACTTCTACGGAAGCCTGCATTCTCATACTGTTTCGACTTTATTTTTGAAATGTTTCGACATTCTTCTTTTTTTACGGATTTCTTTGTTTCTTTTTTTTCCTGTTGCGGCTATTCTGATCATGCTATGACATTTTCTCGATGTGCAGCTGCTCTAGAGGCAGTATTTTCTAACCATGTCAGGGGAGTTTTATGCGAATGCGTTTTAGAATAATGTCACTTGCCAGGTCATGTAAGGGGTAAGGGGTAGACTACAGAATGTATCATACTTGTCAAAACAAAAATAGGAACTCCACTATGTCTCTCTTTACATTTATTTTGTCCCGTAGTCGGCTTCAGCTAAGAAAATAAATAGTTCGCCCCACATGTCCAAAATTCTTAGCACACTTTAGATAACCTTCTGCAACAAGTGCAGGCTCTTTGGTGGAGCTCTGCTTTGAAGGAAGTTCCATCGTGACAAATGAATAGACTACTTGCGGAATGACATGAAGACATGAATCAGAGGCACAAAAAACGTTGACAGCGGTGAGCAGTCATTATGTTTAGCAATACCCGAACCGTGCTTTACGCGCGACCCGCAAAAAAAAAAAAAATTGCATGATTTACGAGAGCATAATTTTCAAGTCGGAAAAGCCGGATTTCCGGATTTATCCAGAAGAATCACACCCCTGAAAATGTCATGGCTTGGACGTCCATCCCAAGGTTTACTTGCTTCTGTGTCTGTCTGTATTCTTCTATATATTTACTTACGATATACAGTATAATGCTTTAGAATTCATTTTCATTGGCAGGATGACGTCTGTTCCCATGATGTTATGGATGAAAGCAGAGATATAGTGTTCTTACGTGAGATACTGTGCAGTGAAGGTGATCGTCCTGTTGATGGCGCTCTGCTGATCGTCAGCCCAGTCCCAGCGCAGAACATACTGTGTGTTGAGACTCTGAACAGAGAGATTCTGAGGAGGGCTCAAATCTGCAAGAGCTGGGAGACACACACACACACACACACACACACACACACACACACACACACACACACACACACACACACAAAATCAAACACGTTTATTTAAGTTTGCATACAGATTTTCACACATCACATAGTACTTTAGTAAGTACATAGTACATAGTACATAGTAACACCTGATGTACTCATTACATCATAAGAATGGCATGTCTATCATAATAATGTTGGTCTTTCTGTTTATATTCCGAGGTTATATTCCGAGTCAGTCGGACCCAGCCAGTATCCAGACCAGATGGAGGACCAAAGTCACACAGCGATGAGAAAAGCACCCTGTGAACTTCTGAACGGGTCAGGTTTATAAATCCAGACATTAGTTTGTCTTGTGGACTTCATGTTCACTGATTAATATTTAGCCGATTCTGCCAGGTGTGTGTAAACTCAGTGTTTTTCTGCATCGTAGATTCTCATGAGATGAAATGAGCATCTGAAACAGTGGCCAGCATATCCTCTGAAACACAGCAATCCACTACAGAAAGAGTGCAGAGTTCACTCATAAAGCCAGATAGATCTTTAGTGTGTTCTTTATGTTGGGCTCATCAGTTGCTCAGAAACACTGATGGACACAGACACACAGATCTGCCTGTAATCTCAGTGTCACACAGCGAAGAGTTTTTACTATTATGAACTTCCCATTTACACCATTATTTATTCATTCAGAACGCGCACGAAAGCAAGAGGCGGGACTTATCGCGTGAACATCCAATCATAGCGCAGTGCCTCCGATCATGTGACTTTTCCCCATTCCTTCTCAATTACCCACAATGCACTCAGAGGAAAGAAAGGCGCTGGTGTCACTGTACAGGCACTTAGAAAAGCCAATCATTTATGCAGTTATTAATGTCATATTTCTTAGTGTTTGCCTCATTTCTCATTCAGTTGTTTTACGTGGCACTGCCTCTCTGTCTCCTCAGATGAACATCTAGAAACCTTCTACACACTCTTGCTTCTTAGACTCATTCCCGAGTTTATCCGTAATGGGTTTATCCTGTAATGGGAAGGATTGGAGAGAATGTGTGAGAAGAGGCAGAGCCAGAGGGGGGTCTAGGAGCAGAGCCAGAGGGGGGTCTAGGGCCAGAGCCAGAGGGGGGTCTAGGGGCAGAGCCAGAGGGGAGTCTAGGGGCAGAGCCAGAGGGGGGTCTAGGGGCAGAGCCAGAGGGGGGTCTAGGGGCAGAGCCAGAGGGGGGTCTAGGGGCAGAGCCAGACGGGGGTCTAGGAGCAAAGCCAGAGGTGGGTCTAGGGGCACGGGCAGAGCCAGAGGGGGGTCTAGGAGCAGAGCCAGAGGGGGGTATAGGGGCAGAGCCAGAGGAGGGTCTAGGGGCAGTGGCAGAGCCAGAGGGGGGTCTAGGAGCAGAGCCAGAGGGGGGTCTAGGGGCAGAGCCAGACGGGGGTCTAGGGGCAGAGCCAGACGGGGGTCTAGGGGCAAAGCCAGAGGTGGGTCTAGGGGCAGGGGCAGAGCCAGAGGGGGGTCTAGGAGCAGAGCCAGAGGGGGGTATAGGGGCAGAGCCAGAGGAGGGTCTAGGGGCAGTGGCAGAGCCAGAGGGGGGTCTAGGAGCAGAGCCAGAGGGGGGTATAGGGGCAGAGCCAGAGGGGGGTCTAGGGGCAGAGCCAGAGGGGAGTCTAGGAGCAGAGCCAGAGGGGGGTCTAGGGGCAGAGCCAGAGGGGGGGTCTAGGGGCAGAACCAGAGGGGGGGTCAAGGGGCAGAGCCAGAGGGGGGTCTAGGGGCAGAACCAGAGGGGGAGTCAAGGGGCAGAGCCAGAGGGGGGGTATAGGGGCAGAGCCAGAAGGGGGTATTGGGGATGAGCCAGAGGGGTGTATTGGGGCAGAGCCAGAGGGGGGTATGGGGCAGAGCCAGAGGGGGGTATTGGGCAGAGCCAGAGGGGGGAATTGGGGCAGAGCCAGAGGGGGGTATGGGGCTCCCCATACCCCCAGGGTAAACCGTACCCTGCTTTATTGTTTTACTGGCACTTTTTTACTAATACTATTTTAATCCATCATTTCTTTAATTAGACCTCTCATTTGCCCTTCTTAAAAAAACATTCAAATGATCTTACGTGGACTTTTCAAAATTAGCAATAAAACAATGCTCTTAGCAACAGGGAGAGCTAGTATGTTAGCTTAGCATAGTGTCAAACACAACAATTTATGAGATTAATATCATGTTTTGCTCCAAAATCATGTTGCTTATTAGGGATGGGTCACAATTTTCAAATATTCGATTAGTTGTTTTAATTGTAGAATATGGAATAGGTTGTGCGATTATTGTCTAAAAAAATCCCCATGTTTTCGGTGCTGATGCGGTGGTGACGCGTTCATGTAACCAGAGGGTGACGTTGCTAATAACACACCTAAAAACTGTCAATCAACTCTCAGACAACAGAAGGAACACATTGTCTCACACCAGAGCATGTGAGCGGAGTGGGGATATTTTCTCCAGAGCGGAGAGAGACTTTATGAAGAATGCCCTTTGTGTCATGCTGGTTCGAAAATATGTGAAATAAGAAGGGCTGTTAATTTGTAGTTGTTCATTTAAGCCATTAGTTGACTAATCACATATTTATATTAATTTAATTACTTAATACTGGAGAGACTAAACCATAATGAGCGTTTACGTAATGAGCCTGTTCCGCACTCAAGCGCACGCATGAAGTTTGCCAGAAATCCGGCAAAAGTAATGATTATGAATGTGTCAAATATAGCAAGGAGACATTTTAATTGTTTATTAATCAACTGGTGTTTTCTGTGTCAGTGTCGGCTGCAAAGATGAAGTTGACAATGCTGACTCGCAATCTCAGGGTTTTTCCTGGGTCAAAATTGGTCTTCGGTGGTGGCTCACCGACATGGTCATCCACACACAGCAAAGAGTACCCTAGTACCCACATGATCCGCAAGCCCAATATTGACAATACATGTTAAATTTAAAATAAATACAAAGAAACAGTTTGTGATTTTTTTTTTCTTATCCTATTTATTCATGAAAAAACGATCACTGTCAGGCTAGATACTGTAGTAAAAGAAAGCGATTACAACTTATTTTATATCTATACCTTGATGTTTGTTTCTTTTGTTCCTCGTTGTTAATATTTGGTTGTTCATTCTTTTTATTTTATTTTTTTGGGGGGCCATCATTTTCTTCCAGACTGTGGCTGATAATTATTCAATTTTAAACCTCTTCCAAATTATATATAGACTATGCAATTATCAGACACAGATATTACCTGTCACTCTCACTGTCATCCTTTCTTGCCCTCTTTGCAAAAAAAGCTGTGATTTTTCCATGACTGGCTTTCATTGTTTTGAAAGATGGTGGGCGATATGGCAAATCACGATTTTTTTCAGGAAAATCACGATTCACGATTTTATCACAATTCTTTTTATGTTGGTTTTACTATTTTGTGACTTAGCATTACAGCCAAACTAATGTCCATATTTTAAAAACAAAGCCTTAGGTAACAAAATATAAAAATAAAAAAAGGCAGACAGGGGCGAAGATAAAAATATTTGTCATTATTTTTTTTGTTATTAAATATTAAGATCAAAGATACACATTACACATACACAACTTAATATACAAATTAAATAAACAGTGCTTTGTTTTCAGCTATAGGTGTATTTAACAGTAGCATTGAAGAAAGTAATTAAATGAACAAATATGAAAATAAAACAAAACATAGACTTCACTGTATAAATTAAACATTGATACTTATTAAAGCTACTATTAAAGTTATCAGTCAAGAGCATTGAGTGATTTTCCCTTTGCATTTTGTTGTCTTATTAACATTAAAGGGATAGTTCTCCTAAAAATTCAAATTATCATAATTTACTCTCTCAAGTTGTTTTAAACTCGAATAAGTTTCTTTCTTCTGTTGAAGATAAAAGTTATTTGGAAGATTGTGGGTGACCAAACAGTTGATGTACCCCAGTGACTTCCATAGTATATTCTCCTATAGGATGGTATCGAAGTCAATGGGGACTAGCTACTGTTTGGATAGCCACATTTTTCAAAATATTAATATTAGAAAAATATTAGAAAATATTAGAAGGAAATTAATAGAGGATTGGAACAACATTAGAGTGCGTAAATGATGAGATAATTTTAATTTTGGGGTGAACTATCCCTTTAAGGACAAGCGGCAGCGTGTTTACTATAACTACTGTCTCTTTAACAGTTGCGCGTGACGCGTCTAATATACACGCATTTGACAAGCAGATTTTCTCTCAATTTTCTCAAGTTTGCTTTCACTTTAGACATAACCGACTTTATGTAAACCTTGTGTGTAGTATAAGCACAATAAGACTCGAAAGATAACTTAGTCCAGTATCCAGGCGCTGGTAGACAGGCTTTAGTGCATGTGAGCTTCACATGTACACGCTGAGGAACGCACACGTTAGAACAGCGCATCAGCACGCGAATTAAATGTTTAACCGACAAGGCATTAAAGCAAATGCAAATTATGAACTGCAGTGTCCCGTTCCGTTGTTAACATTTTATGTGAATATACGTCGCGTTGTTCAGTATGTTGGGACAGAGGCGCCAGAACAGATATAATGCTCGATTCTACGATATTTTTTCAAAAGCAGTGTAGACATTTTAATCGTCCACGATCAAAAATCGTCATATCGCACACCCCTAAACCACTTCAAACTGGATAGATTTATTTATTTTATTTTTGCGTTTATTTAAAGTTATGTCAGCTGCATGTGCGGAATGCCTGTCACATAAGTTGTAAGAGAAGATAAGGCAACTTTTTTTTGACTGCAATTCACACACAGCGCTAATTCAGCAAAAATATTCTCAGAGTGCACCACGTGAAACATGGATTCGGTCTTCCGACCTTTAGGATCAGTTGATTTTGATGCGAGGGAGAGAGCAAAGACAGAACTGAAGACGGAGAGTGCGCGCGCGGGGGTGTGGCGCTGTGATCGTTTTCTCCGTCACTCCGTCAGTAGCCTACTTCACTCACAAAACCCAATTACAGATCAAATAAGGCTTTGGCGGGACAAAAAATCGTTTTGGCGGCCGCCAAAAAAATTTCAATGTAGGAAAAACCCTGAATCTTCGGAGTATTGTGAACGTGCCTATAGAAAGAAATGCACATTTTGTTTAAAAGTAGACATTTCAAGCTTTCCATAAATATATTTCTCATGTATGAGTTTCGGTTCATTTATGAGACGAGCTCCAGTTCACGCGCCGGTGCCTCCACGTCCTGATTTTAGTGGTTGATTGCTACTTATTTATTAAATCCAGACAATTGGTTGATGAAACATTGATTAAAATTAAGATACAATTTTTACAAAACGAAATTCACTTTAAAGAAAGGCTTTCTAATCAAAACTTAATCAAGTGGTCAAAATCATGTCTGACCCACTCCATATGTCATTATCTCCCGATATTGCGCATCTAATTATCCTATCTTACTCCATCTTACCTATCTTATCCCTATCTTGCTGTTCACTTTTCATATAATCAACACAGATGAAATTAGAAAATAACATTATAGGCCTATTATTTAAACATAAATAAGAAACTAAATGCGTTTTCTTTAATGGATACAACACGTATAATATTATTATTAAAATATAATGTAGTTACTTGAGTAGTTTTTCAGCAAACTACTTATTTACTCTTACTCGAGTCGTATTATTTTCCTGTATTGTATTCCTGTATTGTACTAATATATATATATATATATATATATATATATATATATATATATATATATATATATATATGTGTGTGTGTGTGTGTGTGTGTGTGTGTGTTATTTAGATATTTTTAATTTAAATGATTATTATTATCATAATTAGATAGGCTAATTTTGCAACAAACACAGAGACAAGCATTTTTTCTTTCAGCCCGAAAATCATTGCCTGTCCTTTGGTTTGTATAATAACAACAACTACATTTGGATTATTAAACAATGTGGAAATAAAGTGAATCTGCAGAGTTCTGCATTCACAGGCATGTAAAGGGAACCATTGACACAGAGAAGAAAGAGTTAAACTCTTCACATGTGCTCGCGCTCATGACCGCTACTGAACATCTGAACACACACTACCATCAAACGCACATCACGGGTCGTCTTCTGTCTGTTCTCCAACATGTGATCAAGCTCATGTATATTTCTGCAAGCGTGTTTAAACTGGTTAACTGTGTCTAAGACAGGCAAAGGCATTCGTTTTCAAGACGAGTTTGCACGCCACTGCGCAATACACACAACATCACCGCGTGTTTATTTCATAAACTGTGGACAATGGCTTATTTAATGTTTAAATTAATGTATATGTTCAAGAAACTGGTAATGTCATTCTTTCTAGTAGTGCTATCGTGGCGTAGACTAATAATCTGTCTGGCTGTAAAATATTCCCTGAATGAAATGAAATGGAATGTACTGTCCTGTGGAATCATTCATTCACAGACAGCGTATGAAGATGTTCAACTAATAAAGACCTTCATCGCTGGCAGACGCATTTGCAGATTTGCTTTCACTTGACTGTAGGTCCACTTCATCCAACACTTGATGTTCTTAAATCTTCCTGTTACGAGTCCGAGTGTGAAACCGCTTCAGATTCCGTGTGTGCAGAAACAAATCATTCAAACTGATTCCCGAACCGATTTAGACAGTTCTGCCAAATTGTTTAATGACGGTTTTAACAGAATCGATTCAAAAGAATTATTAATTTGTGAATTGAGCATCGTCCAGAAAAAAAGATACAGCACGTTTAGAATAAACTACGCATAACAACATGTATTGCGTTAAAATAAAACAAAGAGAGGAATGTCACCCGGCATAACGAATTAAAAGTAGGCTACGGTTTTTTTTTTCATTTCAAAAAGAAGAGTACAGATTACAGTGGGAGTTAGAGGTGAGGGGCGCTGAGGACGCAAATATTAAGGCTTATTCCGGTTCCAGTAGCGTCATACACTACGATGTGAGTTCTTAAATCGGCTTAAAATATCAAACATGTTTTGATATCCTCCGACTGGATGGAATCATAATCTGACGCAAAAAAAATCTGAGTCTGTGCCCATCATACACTACGTGATTTTGAATGAGCAGAGCGGCGCCGACATTCGGCAACTCCTGCAGACTCTCCGGGTCGCAGACCTGAGCTACAGGCGTGTGGTGTATCCCAGCCTTTCACGAGTAACGCTGGACTGGACACTACTAGTGTACGAGTTCATCAGGGTACTTTGTTAATCATGTGGTGTATCCCAGCCTTTCATGTGTACGAGTTCATCAGGGTATTCTGTTAATCATGTGGTGTATCCCAGCCTTTCACGAATAACGCTGGACTGGACACTACTAGTGTACGAGTTCATCAAGGTACTCTGTTAATCATGTGGTGTATCCCAGCCTTTCACGAGTAACGCTGGACTGGACACTACTAGTGTACGAGTTCATCAAGGTACTCTGTTAATCATGTGGTGTATCCTAGCCTTTCACGTGTACGAGTTCATCAGGGTATTCTGTTATTCATGTGGTGTATCCCAGCCTTTCACGTGTACGAGTTCATCAGGGTATTCTGTTAATCATGTGGTGTATCCCAGCCTTTCACGTGTACGAGTTCATCAGGGTATTCTGTTAATCATGTGGTGTATCCCAGCCTTTCACGAGTAACGCTGGACTGGACACTACTAGTGTACGAGATCATCGGGGTACTCTGTTAATCATGTGGTGTATCCCAGCCTTTCACGAGTAACGCTGGACTGGACACTACTAGTGTACGAGTTCATCAAGGTACTCTGTTAATCATGTGGTGTATCCCAGCCTTTCACGAGTAACGCTGGACTGGACACTACTAGTGTACGAGTTCATCAAGGTACTCTGTTAATCATGTGGTGTATCCCAGCCTTTCACGAATAACGCTGGACTGGACACTACTAGTGTACGAGTTCATCAGGGTACTCTGTTAATCATGTGGTGTATCCCAGCCTTTCACGAGTAACGCTGGACTGGACACTACTAGTGTACGAGTTCATCAGGGTACTCTGTTAATCATGTGGTGTATCCCAGCCTTTCACGAGTAACGCTGGACTGGACACTACTAGTGTACGAGATCATCGGGGTACTCTGTTAATCATGTGGTGTATCCCAGCCTTTCACGAGTAACGCTGGACTGGACACTACTAGTGTACGAGATCATTGGGGTACTCTGTTAATCATGTGGTGTATCCCAGCCTTTCACGAGTAACGCTGGACTGGACACTACTAGTGTACGAGTTCATCAGGGTACTCTGTTAATCATGTGGTGTATCCCAGCCTTTCACGAGTAACGTTGGACTGGACACTACTAGTGTACGAGTTCATAAGGGTACTCTGTTAATCATGTGGTGTATCCCAGCCTTTCACGAGTAACGCTGGACTGGACACTACTAGTGTACGAGTTCATAAGGGTACTCTGTTAATCATGTGGTGTATCCCAGCCTTTCACGTGTACGAGTTCATCAGGGTATTCTGTTAATCATGTGGTGTATCCCAGCCTTTCACGAATAACGCACGAGTTCATCAAGGTACTCTGTTAATCATGTGGTGTATCCCAGCCTTTCACGAGTAACGCTGGACTGGACACTACTAGTGTACGAGTTCATCAGGGTACTCTGTTAATCATGTGGTGTATCCCAGCCTTTCACGTGTACGAGTTCATCAGGGTATTCTGTTAATCATGTGGTGTATCCCAGCCTTTCACGAATAACGCTGGACTGGACACTACTAGTGTACGAGTTCATCGGGGTACTCTGTTAATCATGTGGTGTATCCCAGCCTTTCACGAGTAACGCTGGACTGGACACTACTAGTGTACGAGTTCATCGGGGTACTCTGTTAATCATGTGGTGTATCCCAGCCTTTCACGAATAACGCTGGACTAGACACTACTAGTGTACGAGTTCATCAAGGTACTCTGTTAATCATGTGGTGTATCCCAGCCTTTCACGAGTAATGCTGGACTGGACACTACTAGTGTACGAGATCATCGGGGTACTCTGTTAATCATGTGGTGTATCCCAGCCTTTCACGAATAACGCACGAGTTCATCAAGGTACTCTGTTAATCATGTGGTGTATCCCAGCCTTTCACGAGTAACGCTGGACTGGACACTACTAGTGTACGAGTTCATCGGGGTACTCTGTTAATCATGTGGTGTATCCCAGCCTTTCACGAGTAACGCTGGACTGGACACTACTAGTGTACGAGTTCATCGGGGTACTCTGTTAATCATGTGGTGTATCCCAGCCTTTCACGAATAACGCTGGACTGGACACTACTAGTGTACGAGTTCATCAAGGTACTCTGTTAATCATGTGGTGTATCCCAGCCTTTCACGAGTAACGCTGGACTGGACACTACTAGTGTACGAGATCATCAGGGTACTCTGTTAATCATGTGGTGTATCCCAGCCTTTCACAAGTAACGCTGGACTGGACACTACTAGTGTACGAGATCATCAGGGTACTCTGTTAATCATGTGGTGTATCCCAGCCTTTCACGAGTAACGCTGGACTGGACACTACTAGTGTACGAGATCATCAGGGTATTCTGTTAATCATGTGGTGTATCCCAGCCTTTCACGAGTAACGCTGGACTGGACACTACTAGTGTACGAGATCATCAGGGTACTCTGTTAATCATGTGGTGTATCCCAGCCTTTCACGAGTAATGCTGGACTGGACACTACTAGTGTACGAGATCATCGGGGTACTCTTTTAATCATGTGGTGTATCCCAGCCTTTCACGAGTAACGCTGGACTGGACACTACTAGTGTACGAGTTCATCAGGGTACTCTGTTAATCATCAGCGGTTTGACAGCTCGTCCCTTCTACTCACATAAAGAGACATCACAACATTTATTATTGTTATTTTCCATCTTATTAGGACACAAATAATAGAATTTCACTTTTTTATTTTAATGTTTGCATCTCCAGGATACGTAACTCCTTTTGGGGAGTAAATTAATTGAAAACAGAATGCTTGTTTGGCAATGTGTATTACAATATTTTTTAAAACATTTATTCACTACATTATTCTTTGTAAAATTCTGTTGAACAATAAGTATAATGCCTATTTATGACTATATTAGCCTTCTGTGTCATATTTAATATGCAAATTTCTAGGGCCAATAAATTATCAATATGGCCAAATCTTTGCAGAGAACCCTGTTGTGCTCAATCTACTTCATGCTTTCTGTCCTCTGATTGAGAGACCAGACTTCGTCAAGTAAAGTCTTTTTATCATGAATCTTTAATGATTTTTACAAAGTAAATGTTAGATGAACATTTACTGGACTGAAGCAACTTGGGTTTAGGCCACTTGATTACTCATACATCATTTGTTAATGTTAAACATTATTTTTACATTTGTTCGTCAAAATAAAAAGGTGAATATGATTCGTCAGTTGCTGTTAGTCTCACCTATTACGTGATAATAGTACGATTCGTGTGTTTGTAGATTTGCATTTGAAAATGGCAACGCTAATAACAATCAGTAGATTTTTTTAAGAAGCCTAAATTGGATGTTTCAAGTGTACTGCCTGAAGAAACCAGGTCTACCAATGAAGCTAGACCACCTGCAGCTGAATCTGCATCTCCTGCTAATAGGCACGTCAGCAATTATTAAAGATGGTCCATCTAATGAACCAACAGAGTCAACTTCCAATGTCTCTGGAACCCCACCACAGGACCTGTCTGCCCTGGACGAGCCCCCTGTGCAACGGTTCTCAGTGCTTACTGGACGCCTAAACAATTGATCTCTTCTCTCCTTTGAACGTGAACTGACAGTTTAAAAACGGATATGATCTCATCGTAATCAAGTGTCTACTTGATTACGATGAGATCATATCCGTTTTTAAATCAAAAACCCCGTGGTCTCAGACTAATATTATAGGAGCTGGAGTGGACGACATGTTAAGGAAGGTAGATGTAAATGTATATTACCGTAAAACTTCAAATAATAGCCCGGGCTTTTATTTTCCCAAATCGCCGAACTGCACCGGCTTGTATTTGAGACAGGCGTCTATAAGAGACAGGCCTTTAATTCAGTGTTGATGTTGTTCATTGAGTGTAGCATATCCATAGAATTTAGGCTGACAGACAGAAAGCATGACAATAAGAGTTTACCACATTATATTACGTTTTATTTATAATTCGAATGTGTTTAACAAATCAGTTAATGTAAGAATTACATTATATTGCGTCGTGTCACGTCTATGACAACTCGAGGTAACGTTATCACACACCGGTCGCGCACTTGCTCAGTTTATGGCCAGCAATATTTTTAAGTTTAAGGACATTATGGAGTTAATATAATGTCTGTACTGTACTATGTTATGATTGTACTGTACAATTAAATACAATCGTTGCTAAGTCTGCAGTCTGAACACTTTACCTCAGAGCGTCCGTTAACTGAATGAATAGATAATATCATAATACCTCGAGTTGTCATTGACGCAGCGTGGCGCTTCTCGTCTTGTGTGCGAGATTATTGGCAGCATAAAAAAAACATTCATTACTATCATCTTCACCGCGATACACCTCAACAACAAGTTCATTGGCGAATTCCTCCTCGTCGCTCCCGTCCACTTCTCCCTCTCCGCCTTGCTTGCACTAACAGCTCCCGAGCGCACGGCTCTCTTGCGTGCGCAATCTGCACCATAGAACTGGTTTAAAAAGATGATCTGACAGGTTTTAGAAGATTAAATACAAACCGAAACAAAAAAACAGACCAGGCCTCTATTTGAGACCGGCGTTTATTTACCCAAACCTGTTGTCACACCGGGCGTTTAAAAGAGACAGGTGTCTATTTGGGACTCGGCTATTATTTGAAGTTTTACGGTATACAAAAATTCTCTCAATATTTTTTGCAAAGAAAATCTAACAATAATTCATATAGACTAAAATGTATAGGCCTACTTGACAGAAAATATGACTGTTATTGTGTTTGTTTCAGTGTATATGTGCATATAGTGAGTATATATGTTGTTATTTGCCATTATATTAAATGTTGTTATTTGCTAGTATGGAACGTTATGCTGTGTTGGAATTTTATTTTATTGTATTGTATTTTTTTGGGTGATCTGGCGTGTTTCCAAACGCCACACTGCCCACCCTGTTTAATGAAGGCCCACCCACTTTAACATTTCTGGCCTCGCCCCTCTGTGAAAGGGTTAGGGTTAGGGTTAGGGTTAGGAGCTGTGAAAGGGTTCCTCTGGGGCGAAAGCCCTTATTTTATACCTCTAAAGGGCGACATTTCCCCTGAGGTACACATATTTACAGACAGATTATGAAAAATGTAAAAAAATAAATTACATTTCAACATAAACATAACATGCTTACACTTAACAACAACTTTTTATACAATATACATCCACTTTTATCTGAAGGCGAGTAGATTTCCCACTACAGGTGATCATGTTGTTTTTAAATGCTAAAGATTGTAGCCTATGAAGAAAAGTCACCAGATCCAAATATTAGTGATGTAGTACTCGAGACCGGTCTCGAGACCGATTTCTGCTTTCTCGGACTCGTCTCGGACTTGTTCCTTCAAAAACTCGGCCTTGACTCGGTCTCGGACCACAGTGGGAGGAGAAGGACTCGTAATTTCAGACCGAGTCCTCGAGATTTTTTTTTCCAACGCATTTTTTTATGTTCATATAAAAAAAAAACACACAACACATAACAATAATAATAAAATGCAATGTTGACGGGCATTATTTGAAATGACATCCCATGGTGCAATGCAAAGATACTGCCGTCAGAGCCATTTATTTATCTCTATGGGGGGTCGCACACCGGAAGCGCAGCGCCGCACCACGTCTAGGACAACTCGAGGTATCGCACACCGGATGCGCACTTTCTCAGTTTATGGCCAGAAATATTGTTATGTTTAAGGACATTATGAAATTAAGATAATGCCTGTACTACGTTATGATTGTACAGTACAATTAAATACAATCGTTGCTAAGTCTGCAGTCTGAATTCACTTTACCTGAGAGCGTCCGTTAACTGAATGAATTGAGAATATCACCTGAAAATCCGATAACATCAGCAATTTTCATTCAAGCAGCTGATTTCTGTAAATGAATGTAAAACTGAATGTAAATGTATATTGCAGCACAGGGTGAAGTCAGTATATACATTAACGACGATTTGAGACAAATAAATGTACATTTAATGTAAAACTATGTAAATGGCGCTCTGTGGCGCTCAGGATTTTGAACAAGGTCCTGAGCCGTTGCTGGGCGCCGCGGACAGACGGCGAAAGGCGCCGCCGGTGTGTGTACTCTAATGAGTTCGAATTTAAAAGACGTGGCGCTGCGCGTCCGGTGTGCGACCCCCTTATGGCTCTGCTGCCGGTGAGTGTCAGTAGGTGTCAGTGACTTCACTTCAGCATAGTCCATATTAAGACATTAAGACTGCTCCTCTAAACAATTCCCAATCTAGCTTAGTCTGTAGGCCTAACTGTTGATTATTAACTGGGGTGATATTAAATCATGAATATGAAAACTGACATGTTTTTATGGTCTTGGTCTCGACTCGGACTTGCTTCCTTGACTCGGACTCGACTGTATTTGAAAACCAACGGACTCGGTCTCGACTCGGTCTCGACCCTTCAAAGACTCGGTCTCGACTCGGACTCGGCATAGGCGGTCTCATCCCCATCACTACCAAATATTCACACACACCCTTTCAACATGAAACCAAGACATGAGCCCTACACATGAGCCCCCCCCCAGGAGACAGAAAGCTTGTGTGTTTCTGTCAGTATTACTCATCCTCATGCGGGTCCAAACCTGTAAGACCTTCGTTCATCTTCGGAACACCAGACATGTTTGATGAAACCCGAGAGCTTTCTGTTCCTCCACAGACTGCAGGGACCACTTTCAAGACCCAGAAAACTAGTAAATACATCGTTAAAATAGTCCATGTGACTACAGTGGTTTAACCTTAATGTTATGAACATAGACTGTAAAAAAAGATGGACGACGCCCCTTCGCTCTCTTCCATTGATGAGAACTGAAGCCGCCAGTGTCCCGATATGGCGCTGACATATTGGAACTTGAGTCTGCGCAGTAGCGATCTCGGGACCAGACATGCGCAGTCGTGAGCAGGAAGTAAAGCCGCGAAAATCAACGCTCCGCCCTCACTCTTGCAGAATGCACTCAGGGAGAGTGGATTCTGCACACTTTTTAAAAAAATTGATTGCAGTATGACAAGAGGCTTGTTAAAATAAAGTAAATACAATCTCCTCAGTCCTCCGTAGATCCTGAAAAAAATGTCCGTTGGTGCTACAGTGACTACTTCGCTCGAGAACCTGTCAATCACAGCTGTCAATCATGACGTTACTCCACCGCATCACGTAACTAACTAAAAAACAACTTATTTTTGAAACAGACACTTGAACTTACATCAGTGTGATAAAAGCTACAGCAAATGAAAGAAACCACCTTTGGAAAAAAGATATTTGAAGTGTAATTTAATTGTTTAGTTGGTCTCACGTCCCGTTGAATAACACGGGGAGGCGGGGCTTATGACCTATACTAGGACCAGCCACCGGGGGGCGATCGAGACGTTTTGGCTTCACTTTTCAGGGCTTGTGCGGCACGCTTGGTTATGAAGCGATGAGAATACTTTTTGTGTGTAAAAAACAAGTAATAAAAACTCGGTTAGTGTTTTAGCGCAATTTTCTGACCTCATGGGATCACAACACTAAGAGATAGTAAATCTTTTCCGTGTTTTTTTTTTTTTTTGTGCGTTCCCGAGATTAGACCTTCCTTAACATAATGCCGAAAACCCGAAGTCTCTAGGTGGTCTGGTTGAGGAGTAGATAGAAGTGCAAGATTGGTGCGCACAGACAGAACAGAAATCATGAGTTAACAATCGCAATTTTGTCCGGTGGAAAATTGCGCTAAAAATTATTTTATTCAACCATTTCTTCTCTTCCGTCAGTCTCTGACGACCAGAGCCGACATGAAGGCGAGTGATTACCGACAGAACGTCCACTTTTGGGTGAACTAACCCTTAATGAAAGCTGTGACAACTGAGAGCTCACACACTAACAATGCTACATGATTTACAGTAGAGTACAAGCGAACTGAGACGCACCTCCACTGACTGACTCAGGGGCGGAGTGGCAATCGGGAGAGTCGGGACTTTTCCCGGTGGGCCGGTAGTGTTTTGAGGCCGCGGAGGGCCGGTCTGATAATAGTTATACATTGCGAGTTATTTTAGCAACACCGTCTGGCGGCCTGATGTGCGGCCGCTTCTCGCTGGTCAAACTGTGCAGCCTCTCTGCTCAACACAGTATATAAAAGTGCTCAACCCGTTCGGCAGGTCCAACCATGTCTATAGGATTTTCAAAAACATAGGGGGATCAGTGAGCGGCCCCTCCCAAAATCGGGTCGGCCTTTGATGTAAAAAGCCGCCGAACACCTCTTTTTCCTCGTCACGTCTTGGAAGTCTAACGTCCGTGAGAGTGAGTTAAATGATGGAAAGGCAAAAAAGAAAACTGAAAGGTGGCGCTGAGCATGGGCGGCTCTAGGGAGGGGCTAGCAGGTGCTTCAGCACCCCCAAGAAAGACCAAAGCACCCCCAAAAATAATTTCTGGAAGCAATTAGGCTATATTCAGGCTGTAGGCTATTCTATGGAAGCCCTGAACCGCATTTTGAAGCAAAAAGAAAAGAAAACTTATCTTGTTATTTCGAGATATTAAGACGTTATTTCAACATAATATCTCGTTATTTCGACATAATAAGTCGTTATTTCGACATAATAAGGGGGCATTCTAATCTGCATTAAGCTAGCCTACATTAAGCGTTCTTAGGCCTAATGGTTTTCTATGGGAGGAAATTGCTTGACGTGTAATTAAACGTTGCGTTCATATTCTGGGCTCATCTGATTTTTAGTACATTGCATTTTTATGATTTTAGTATCATAATGATTAATAAATGCACGCACAATTATCCGTGAACTTGATTTGAACAAACGCCTTTCAACTTGTGCAAAATTCAGAATTAAATGAATGTGCAGCAATTTGCACAAATAGAGAGTCTGTAGGCCTACTGTTATCCATTAAATAAGCGCATTTAGTTTCATATTTGTTAAAATATTATAATGTCATTTCTTTTCCATTTATGTTTATTTATGAAAAGTGAACAGCACAAGTAAGATATGATGCGCTATATATCGAGAGACTTGGAGTGGGTGGGTCAGACAGACATGATTTTGACCATTTCATTCAGTTTTGTTTTGTAGAAAACCTTTCATTAAAGTGAATTTCGTTTTGTATAAATTGTATCTTAATTTTAATATTTTTTTTATCAACCAATTGCCTGGATTTAATAATAAGCAAATATAACAAACAGACAATATAGCCTAATCATGGAGGCGCCCGCGCGGTCAATTGCATTGCACGTTAACTGAGCGCATCTCATCCGAACTAAGTTAACGAAACTCAGTGTATGCCTCACACAGACATGAGAAACACATCAAATACACAAAGCTTGAAATATCTTTAAACAAAATAATTCAAAACGAAAAGAAAAAGGCTACTCTCTGATTACGTAATCATGCATTTCTCTCTATAGGCGCGTTCACTATATATGGCGATCGTCAACTTCATCTTTGCAGCTGACACCCGACACTGTCAGAAAACACTAATTTATTACTAAAAATCAATGCACGCTACCGGATTTACAAATGCACATCTTGCTTGTTGCACGCACATAAATGTCGAAATAACGAAATATTATGTTGAAATAACCTTATTAGTAGGCTAATAATAGCCTACATCTTTTATAATATTTGACTGAATGCTGAATGTTGCGCTTGTTCAATTTAATAAAATTAAAACTTTAATTGTGATCATTAAAATAATTGAATATTAAATATTTAGTGGCCAAGTTTTGCTCAATTATTATTTGTATAACTGCGCAGCTCCCCCGTCAATGATGTAGCACCCCTCAGCACAAGCGTTAAAAAATCTGGCGCTGAGAAGGTCAGACTCAAAAGGAAAAAAATTATGGAGGAGGAGGCAGTGAAATGCTCCAAAATAACAGACATGTTCCGGGCATCAACAAGCAAAGATACTACAGGTGAAATAAACTGAAGCACATGTTGTCAAAGCTAGGCACAGATGGGAATTAGCACCAGCTATGCAGCCAGCCAGCCAAAAGCTTGTGTAATTTGAAAGTAGCTGTGGTAAATATGAGACAAATAAAAAGTTTACTATTGAGTGACTATCTACTAGTGGCAGATTTCCTAGTTTTAAAAGGAGTAACCTCCCTTGGCTGCTGCTGCTATGTTAAGTGTATACAGATTACGTTAACACTAGCAGAAGCTAACGAGCAAGGTGTCGTGTCACCGTGAAAATGCCATGGACCCTTTTAAACAGGGTGATGATGACACGTTTTAACGGTCATCATCCGCATAAATCCTGGAAAGTTTTTTTAATATTTTCAATTAAAAAAAATATGTATTTACATTTATAACACTATTTTATATTATATTACCTTTAATAAAATTACAAAAAACGAGTTAATGCTGCTGTGAGGGTTTCTAATGCTGCGTCTGTGGGAGTGATGACAAAGTGACATATATTTCTCTCTTCTGAGTTCTTCTGACTGCCGTTATCCATCTCTCGCAATTTTTTTACTCTT
Organism: Vimba vimba; assembly: GCA_022828995.1. Classification (NCBI taxonomy): domain Eukaryota; kingdom Metazoa; phylum Chordata; class Actinopteri; order Cypriniformes; family Leuciscidae; genus Vimba; species Vimba vimba. The sequence continues at coordinate 44,866,779 of CM040823.1, read as the reverse complement.
TTAGAAAGTTGTGAAAAAACTATAGAGGAACAAAAAAAAATCTATTTAATATTCTCTCATTCACCGCTATATTTTTTTAGCAAAGGTTTTTTTTGTTGTTGTTTTTTACCACCGAGGGCCGGTGGTCTACGAAATTTCCCGGTAGATTTTTTTGGTCCCACTCCGCCCCTTGACTGACTAACACACACACGCTCTCTCGCTCTCTCTCTCTCTCTCTCTCACACACACAAACACTCACCCACTGAAACGCACACTTTATCGTCACTAACACACAGTAATGATGGACTCACCCAGTGAAACACACACCAGCAGTGAAACACACACTTCAGAGCCGCGGAGCTTCATGTCTGCGCATCTGAATCCGCATCGCGATGATTTTCAGCTCAAGTTTGTTTCATTTCAGTTCTCGAGGACAAGCTCTCTCTCTCTCTCTCTCTCTCTCTCTCTCTCTCTCTCTCTCTCTCTCTCTCTCTCTCTCTCTCTCTCTCTCTCTCTCTCTCTCTCTCTCTCTCTCTCTCTCTCTCTCTCTCTCTCTCTCTCTCACACACACACACACACGATGCGGAAGTGACGTCAGATTATGGCTCAGCTGCGACAAACAGCAGGACATTCTTCTTCTTCTTTGGGTTTTAACGGCAGCTGCTTGCATCATAGTGTTGCAATACTGCTATCTTCTGGTTCTCATTATTTCCCATAAACTTTAGTCATCATATTCTTGTCATTAGTCCTGTTTTGGTCAGAAAACAAATCAAATATTTCATTCCTTGCTCACTCCCACTGCAGTCCATTACCCAGCAAACACATTTCTGCTATGGCTACGTCGCTGTCTACGTGCTCGCAACATTGTAACAACATAGAATTGTAAGAGGCGACAGGGCTGTAGCAACGGTGTTGCGCGACATTCAGCAACTGAGAGACGACGTTCTGACAATATTTTTATATGCTGCCAAATCATTTTGTTAGATAATTATATACTTTTTATAGTTTATTGTTTATATATATTATTATTTAATGGGGCTATCAACACCTGCAAGTGTACACTTTGAAGAGTAAAAATGACAGAAGGTTTCGTTAATTCAACTTTATTAAAACTGCATAATATGGTAATCAAATTGCACTTCCAAAAGTAATACATTTGTGAAAAAAGAAAAAAAAAGAAATAAACGAATATACAAATTTATATTAGGTATAATAAATAAAACATAAAAAGCAAAGGCAGATCAGAACATTTAATGAACAAAACCGGGTCTGTATGGCAGACAGTATAGCCAAAAGCCGTCCGATAAAGGTCGGTAACCGGGGAAACATCCACAAATCCAGAGGAGCAAAGAAACGAATGAGATAGCGGAAAAATCAAATGACAAACTAAACAGTGCAAGCGAGGCTACATTAATCACATTAGAAATTAAAGTTGTAGGTTGTGTTTGATAGCTGGTATACTCTTTACTCCATGTCCTATTAGTCCTATTTTTTCCATGTCTTTTATCATATCTTTCCTCTGTAATTCATATTTTGAGCAATTAATAAGCACATGTTCTACAGTCTCATGTATTTGACAGTGATCACAAAACCCAGTTAGATGTTTCCCCATTATATGAAGAGTGCTATTTAGTTTAGTATGCCCTATTCTTAATCTGGTTATAATAGTTTCTTCTCTCCTGTTTCCTCTCTTATTTTCCACAGTGCCGACTCTTTTTTTAATTGAGTATAAATGTCTTCCTTTTGATTCTTGGTCCCACCTTTGTTGCCATTTTTTAGAAATGTCTCTCGATACTATACTCTTTCCTTCTGATCTTGAAAGGCTGAGGACTGCTTCTATATTCTCTTGTTTCAGTGCTTCCTTAGCTATTTTGTCTACCTTTTAATTTCCTATAATACCCACATGTGCTGGGACCCACATACAGTAAATATAACTTCATCACCTTTCTTTTTAATTTTTGAATGGATCAGTGGCGTAACTTTGTTTTAAAAAGTGGGTGGGACAGGTGAGGTGAGGTGGGGTGAGGTGAGGTGAGGTGAGGTGGGGTGGGGTGGGGTGGGGTGGGGTGGGGTTGCTAATACAATGCTAAATTAGATATATGTACAATAACATTAGGATGTCCAGCAATCGATTTAAATAGTAGGCTACATGGGGTTTAATTAGTTGTTTAATGAGATGTAGCCTAATATATGTTGTCAGTGCGAGAATTTTCGTGTGAATAAATACATAGATTCGCCTATTTAACGTGTGTCTTAATGGTCCAGTGGTAGAACTTTCACCAAGCGTGTCAGAGGTTACGGAGCCCCTGAGGGGACCTTTGCAAAAAAAATTATAATACAGACTCTCGTGTGCACGAGAAACTATCGAGTGCGCAGAAAGTTTTGCGTGCTCACGCGTTACAATTTCCGGTTTGGTTATAGTGTCATTACTACAAATGTAGGAAAAGGGATGAGATGAGAGTGTGCTTGGAGTATGCCTCCAGAGATTTGTCTTATTATAGGGAGTTTGCATTTGAGATTGTTTGTGGACTGTGCTTTACTGTTAGAAAAAAAGCATGAATATCACATAAATGAATATCAGGTCCCACATCATGGAAAACATAATCAGAGAGTAGCCTATTTCTTTTCGTTTTGATTGTTTCGTTTAAAGACATTTCAAGCTTTCTTCAGATGTATTTCTCATGTATGTGAGGCTTACACTGAGTTTCGGTTAATTTATGATGAGATGCGCTCCAGTTAACGTGCAATGCAAGTGAACTGGAGCGCATCTCATGATTATATTGTCTGTTATATTTGCTTCTTATTTATTAAATACAGGCAACTGGTTGATGAAAAATTGATTAAAATTAAGATACAATTTATACAAAACGAAATTCACTTTAAAACTTAATGAAGTGGTCCAAATCCATTTGCGATCTATTCCATTCTGAATAAACAAGCAATGCAGTTTACATGCTTCGTCCTTGTTGCATTATTCATTAAGATAATAGGCCTAATTAATAAATGCACGCACAATTATCCGTGAAATTGATAAATGTTGCAGATATGTTTTACTATGCACAAACAAATGCCTTTTAACTTATGTGTGCAAAATTCAGAATTAAATGAATGTGCAGCAATTTGTACAAATAGAGAGTCTGTAGCCCTACTATATGTTTGTACTATTTGTCTATTTGTCCTCTCAAATTAATCCAGTAATTTACAAGCAGCTGCTTCCGTCTTAGGCTCAAAGGCATTTCTCCTGCCTCTTCCTGAATTGAGCACACTGGTGATGTTCTCATGGCTCCGAGACATAATCTCAATGCCTGTGCCTGAAGACTGTCCAACCTCGCTAATACTGATTTTGCTGCTGATCCAAATGCCTGACTCCCATAATCCAACCTAGATCTTACTAATGAAATATATATATATTTTAATGACTTAAAATCTGCTCCCCACTCTACTCCTGTAAGACACCTCATAATGTTTTTTTTTTTTTTTTTTTACATTTATCCTCTACTTGTTTAATGTGTGATCTCCATGTTAATCGAGAATCAAACCACACACCCAAAAAAACTTTCAACTCTTTCCAGATTATTCCCATATAATTTCATTTTGATATCTTTATTTTTCTTTCCAGAGAAAACCATCACTTTTGACTTTTCAACAGAAAACTTAAAACCCCATTCCATTCCCCATATTTCAACCTGATGTATTCCTTCCTGTATTTTCTTAACTACATATTTTACATTTTTCCCACGTTTCCAAATCGCTCCATCATCTGCAAACAATGATCTATTCAAATCATTAGGTACATTCTTAAATACATAATTTATCATAATGGAAAAGTGTAGGGCTTATAACACTCCCTTGTGGTGTTCCATTGTCTACTTTATGCTTATTTGAAGTGTCTGCTCCTATTTTAACTTGAATTGATCTTCCTTTTAAAAAATCTAAAATCCAGTTAAAAACTTTACCTCTTACTCCCATTTTGTGTAATGTAATCATTAATCCCTCTCTCCATAACATATCATAGGCTTTCTCTACGCCAGTAAATACTGCTACCACAGATTCTTTATTTATTTGAGCTTTTCTTACATCATCCTCTAAACACAACACTGCATCCATTGTTCCCCTTCCTCTCCTAAACCTGCTTTGAAATTCCGTTATCAAACCTTTTTTTTTTCCAAAAAATACATTAATCTCTCATTTACCATTCTTTCCATTACTTTGAAAATGTGCGATGTTAATGCTATAGGTCTATAGTTTGATGGCTTACTAGGATCTTTTCCTGTCTTCCTTAATGGGATAATTATTGATTATTTCCAAGGGAATTCTCCCTTCTTCCCATATTTTATTAAATAACATTAGCAATTTCTCCTTACTTTCTGTACTGAAATGTTTTAACATAATATGGCTTATTTCATCTTTTCCTGGTGCCGTTTTTCTAGTTTTAGCTAACGCTCTTTCTACTTCTCCCATATTAAAATGGTTATTTAGATCATCCTCAAATACTTCCTTCTTTTTTAAAACTTCCATATCCTTAGATTTGGTGTTCTCTCAACCTTTCCTTCCCTCCACTGACAAATTGTTTGAGCTGTGTATACTAACAAATGCATCTACCAGCATCTCTGCTTTTCCTTTGTTAGTAACTGCATCTTTATCTCCATCCTTTAACACAGGATATCCACTCCCTTACATCCCCACTCTTCTTTTTAATCATCCCCCAAACTTCTCCTATCTGAGTAGTACTTCCAATTAAACTACAAAACTCCCTCCAATATATCCGCTTTGTTTGCCTAATTGTTCTTCTTACAACTGCCTGTGCATGTTTATACTGTATCATGTGCTGGAAATTATGAGATCTTTTCACTAACTTGAAGGCTTTATTTCTGTGTTTTACAGCTGCTTTACAATTATCATTCCACCATGGTACAGATTTCCTCCTTTTTATACCTTTACTTTTAGGTATAGCTTCTATTGCTGCTATTAATATTCCTTGTTTTATTTCATTATTTAATAACTCTATATCACTATAATTATCAACTTGACTTAAATATTTATCACTTTCTGTTTGAAACTTTTCCCAATCAGCTTTTTCATACACCCAGTTTCCTCCTCTTCCATCTATTTGTTCCACTACAGAGATATTGACTTTAAATATAACCGGATAATGATCACTCCCTATTGTCCCATCTTTATGTACTCTCCAATCACAAATTGATGCCAATTTCTTTGATACTAAAGTAAGATCAAGAAACTGATTCCTTTCCTGTCCTAATATCAATCCGTGTCTTATTTCCGTCATTTAGACACACTAATTCTCTTTCTTCCAATAACTCTTCTAATACTTACCCATTAATATCCGTTTTTCCACATCCCCACAATGTACTGTGTGCTTTAAAATCCCCACACCATACAATACTGTTCTCACCCTGTCCCCCAATTTCTATAAGTTTGTTCATTTCAAGCTTTTTACATGGATTATAGTAATTTACAATTGATAATGTTGTTTTTCCTCCCCAAATCTCTATTTTCACATATTCTTGCTCACTTTCCAATCTTATAACTCTATAAGGAATTCCCTTTTTCACAAATGTAACACACCCTCCACCCTCTTTCCTGTCTTGTCTAATTGCTATATATCCATTTAAAACAAAATCCAAATTAGGTTTTAACCAAGTTTCTTGCACACATACTATTTCTGTTTTTTCCTCTCTACTGTCTATAAATTGTTTAAAATCTTGTCCATTTGCAATTAGACTTCTGGCGTTCCATTGGAGGATTAACATAATTAATATTATCAACCCACCCATGTTGGATCTTGACTTGACTGCACATTAAGCTCATCTCTTACTTCTTCCCATTTTAATCCTACTAATTCCAAATGATGTACTGCCGCTTTAACTATGATTTGAATTATTTCAGTTTTAGATTTCATCTCAGATGTTGCATTTATTACCCCTGCTATAAAGGTAAATAACTTATTTTTTCTTCCCAAATCTGCCTCCATTCTTTCTGTTCACCTCCATTTTTTCTTTTGTCACACTCAGCATCCTTATCCTGCTTTTCCCCCTCACTTCTCTTGATAGCATCAGCATAAGAAATGTTTTCCTTTACCTTAATTTGTTGTACTTCCACCTCCCGTTTCATTACTTCACATCCCCAAAAGGCAACACTATGATTACCTCCATAATTGCAACACTTTGCAACACTTCAACACATAATTGCAACACTTTGGTTTAACACCTTCTCCACATTTCCCATAATCATGATCTCCTCTAGCACATCTTCTTTGCTTTTTACATCACTTTGCCACATGACCAAATTCCTGGCAGTTATAACATCTCATAGGTTTATTTATGAATTCTCTTATGTTATATTTAATATAACCAAAGTATACCTCTTTAGGGAGGTCCTTACAATCAAATTCAATCAGAACAGATTCCGTTTCTTTCTTTTTTTCTATTCATCTTGTCATTCTTTTAGCCGATTTAATTGATCCATTTCTCACCCTCAAATTCTCTATGATCTCCTTCATACACACCATAAGAGGAACTCCTGCCATTATTCCTTTACAACTCTCATCTTTTTCCCCTCCAACTCTTACCACTTTTGTTAATTTTATTTTCCCCACACTGCTCATTCTCTTTGCCTTCTCTATCTGTTTTTCAGAGCTACATCCAATAAGCAAGTTTCCATCTCCCAGTACTCTTGCATATTTTACTTCTCCTACTTGTGCTTTAATGATTTTAGTAAGTTTTAACGGGTCAATTTTCTTTACTCCCCCTTCTCCCTCTAAACGTACTACTACACTGAACAATTCTGACCTCAAATCTTTCACCTCATCTTTTTTCCCCTCACTTTCCATTCCATCCAAACTTTCTGAGTCATTTTTCTTTCTTTTATGTCTAGACAATTTCTTGTTTCTAGTTTCCCCTATCACTTCCTCCCATTCACTTTCCCCTTCTTGATCTCTACTTTCCATGTTGTTGTTTTCATATCCTGATTCTCTTTCCTGAAAAGTTTGATATTATTTAGTCGATGGGAAATAGAGGAGGATCACCACTACTGTACCTATACAGGCCGTCGGTCGGTACTCCCACACTCTTCTCCACTAACGACCTAACGTTACCGTTATCAAGTCAAAAAAAGTCCTCAGTCCAGTGTCCAATGATTAATCCAATAAATCAGTTCAAAATAATCCTCTGTTACAGTCAGATCTCTATTCCAATCGGACGTCTTCAGCAAGCACCCGTCTGATCCCCGCCGGAAGCACCGCATCGACCCTGTCCCCGTCTCTCTCTCCGGCTCTGCTAAATACTGGATCCTCTTGCCACTGATGAGGAGCAGCTGGAAGGTCCCATCACCTAAATAAGGACAGGGAGGAGCACAGGAAATTGGACAGAACATACAATAAAAACTACAACTCCCAGCAGGCCGTTGGGTCCACTGGCAGCACACACACAGTACATCAATGAATGACACTTACACATTATTGTAAAACACAAATGCATACGTCCTGGGACATAACAATATACATATTGCATTATAAACACAGTGAAACTATAACAAGAGATCAAATGTTGTGGTAATTAGATACTTTTTTAAAACACATTGTGCACAAAATATTTTGACTTACTGCGATCTTTAGACACACACAGACATCAAGAATCAGCATGTGAATCTCAACAATGGTGACATGCTTTGTCGCAATGCATGCTGGGAACCGTGGATGAGTTTTATACTATGGTAGCTCCCAGAATGCTTTGCAGCATGAAGTTTACACATTTTTAGGAATTAAACTGTATATGTCTTTTTTTCAGGACGTAGGAGCTACAGCTACATATTTCATGTGCTATTTCTGGGAAATTTGGGGGGAATTATTTATTTAAAAATAATAATAATTGTTTTCAGTTTGTTGCCAGAAAATTACCACAAAAATACAATTTTTTTGTTTAGAGCAATGGTGGAGCAATGATTTATTATCTCTTATCTACTGTAATGAATGTGATCTTTCCTTTATTTACAAGTTTCTCTGCTTCATAGATGTTTTATGAATAATTAATCTCTAATTCATCTAAAAAGTTAATACAAATATGATTGTGTCATACACTAATGATAGAGTTTGAAATGAAAAAGCCAGTTAGGCGGACTCTGGGAAGACTGTTGCATGCATGACTTGAGCAATCAAGTATTTTGTTCCAAAAACTCTAAATGTTTTTATGAAACTGAACTAGAGTTTGTTTTAGAATGATCAAAGGGGCTTACAGAAAATAAACAACACTGTGAAAAGTTATTTAAAATTATGAAAGAGTCAGAAGTTTACAAAACTGAACCATGTTAAATGAAACAAAGCGATCACACTTCATTAAATATCATGCTACAATAATGCTTCATTGTCACATTAGCTGAGGTCAGCAGTCTTATTTCATTAAGAACAGAAAAAAGACTGTGACGTGTCTTTCCAGCATTATAATTATTAGTCTTTTTGAGAGTGTTGTGAATGTGATTATTAATAATAATGATAGTGAGTGTGTTATATTTTTTCATTCAGTGTAGTGAAGAGAGAGAAAGAGCGTAAAACTGAAAGCGGAACTAGATTATCATTGTCTGTTAGTTATATATAATATTTCTCTTCTGCAATCCAACAGATTCATAATCAGAGAACCACTAAATCTGATCACTGAGTAACAAAAATACATTTTTCAAATATAAATAAAACTAAGAACTACTCATATCACAGTCATAGATCATAACTCCATAGGCTTCATTTTAATCACTGCTCTGATGTTGAACACCATTAAAGAAGAAATGCATGAGTCAAAGAGAAAATGTACTTTTTTCGAACAGAGGAAGAGATTTGTGTAAGTCTGAGAATGGATTTTATAGTTTCGTAATGTTGAAATATTGAAATGAGCTGGGACTGAATTGTACAATTGTAATAATTGTAATCTTTTTGCTACACAGGTTAACATCAGCATTGCTTGTGATAGATACGTCTTAAAAAACAACTTCTAAGGTAGTCATGGAAAAATACTGGAGGCTACATGACATGTCTTCACTCGTACACATTCTCTATGGTGACTGAAGATAAAGGAAGTGAATAGTGACTCACGGACACATAAAGATAGACAGTTCTTAGAAATGACAGTTACAGACCATGCATGATCTTTTGCATGCGCAGGAAAACTTTTGCTTAGTCATAGAGAAGCTGCCCGAGGCCTAAATATCCTTTAACGTGCAAAAAAGCAGCTGGGTTAAGATGAACTGATTCTCTTTGGCTTTGTTAGTACAAAATGTTGCATTTTTTTAGCTTGTTTTGTAATACATTATTTTGCTTTATTTACTCTTTATCATTTTTGTATTTATTTGTTCTGAACTAACACGTTTCCTGTGTGATGACGCAAGATAAGTTAAAGAAGAGAAGTGTTGTTTCTAAAGAAAGGTGTGGAAGTGTTCAGAGGGAAAGCCTGTAAAACCAGCAGCGGATCTCGGCCGTCACACAGCAGAGCAGAACAACATCACACTCGGCTTGACAACATCACCAAATGGCAAATGCAGTAAGTAGGCAATCCTATTCATTTGGCATTAAACTCATAGCAGACACATTAAAATAATATAGTGAGAAACAAAATGTGCTGAATATATTGTATTATTTTTAATGCATAATATTTAATATATGAAAATATGAAAATTGCTTACGTTCATTTAACTGCAGTTTTACAACAAAATAGTTTCAGTTGTGTGCTATGTTGTCCATGCTCTTGATTTATAAACTACTGTAGGTACACAGTTTGCAGATTGTTCAGACCTCATATTTATAATGCACCCTAACATTTCCGTTAGAACTAACAAACGGATGTAATCTTTGTGAATGATTAATCAATGTGTTTGTATGACAGTGCCAAGCACCACACTTTATCACACTATTAACACTATTTCTGATACTATCACTGTCCTTCCCATTAAATGTCCTTTACTTTGTGCCCTGTATCACTGATCAGTGTTATTTGTCTAGAGAGTATTTATAGTATGTATTTGTGCACTGCGGAAGTAAACTTTCATTTCATTGAATGTGGCTAGAATGAAACCTACCTCAACTAAATGTACCTTATCTTCCCAGGCAAACTTCAATGCAAGAAGAAATGCTCTTCAAGCAAAAGAATCAGTCCGTGAAGGAGAATACATTGCAATACAATATCTGAAATTGAGAGATGACATAAAAGGAGAACAAATTTTCAACTATCTTTCAAAGAACATCCCAGATTATCCAACTCCTATTGAATTTCACATCACAGAAGTGGCTCATGTCACTATAAGACAAAACTTCCACTGATTGTGAATTCAGGGGATTCAAGGGTCTTGATAAAGATTAATTTTCATGGTGAAGCCTGAAGATCAATGAAGCAGATATAAGAGCATCTGAGTAGCGTTTCCTCGAGAGTTCGTTCCAGAGAGAACCGGAGAAGAAAGAGCAGCTCAGCAGTCGTTCCTGAGTGATTTCACCACATCTAACCTCACGCTACGGCAACCTCCGCTTCACATTTCCTCTTACTGAACTGATGGAGGAGCTGATGCAAAGAGCCGGTTCTCAGGGTATACGGGACCAACTTTTCCAAGCAGGAGATTGAGTAGTTGTTCTCGTTCACAGCCCTCAGTTTAATGAGAATTTCAAAACATTTCCACCGTTTACATCCAACCCATTGGTTGCTTATGATGGACATCAAATCATCTGGAGAGCACAAGCCATTTGTCAAACCCACAAAAACCAGGAGGGTAATCAATGGATTCAAAAACTTGAAAGAAAGAACCAAGAGTTTAATGTGTGGGATCAGGTTAGCCTCGTCAGTGAGGTCCTACCTTCCCTAAAGGCGGGCATACACTGTGCGATTTTCGTCCGATTTTGAGCCGAATTCTGACTCGTGCGACTCTTTTTCGGGACGGGCCGATTTTCAGCTTTGTCGTGCGTCGTTTGTCGTGCAGTGTTCGTGCGGTGTACAGGGGGAAACGAGAGGCGATTAACCTCTCACGACCGGCAATCGGATGGTCGGATGAATTTCTGGCATGTTAGAAATTTTGGTCGCTCCTCGTGACTATATCGCACAGTTGAAGCAGAGCTACGAACCGACTGCCCTAAACTCAGTGTTTTTCCCTCACTGCGCCTGCGCGAAAACAGTTTCATCTGCAGCAAAATAAATAAATAAATAAATAAATAAATGACGACGAAAAAAGGGAGATCTTTAAGTTCTGTAGTTCAAAGCTACAAATTACTGTTGCTTACCTCCGGTTCGTGTTGCAAAATGGATTAACCATTACCCACTTCTTCCAAGCCACCTGCGATGTACACTTTGCCTCTTTTATTGTTAAAAAATGTTTTTGAAATAAAGCTGTTTTTAATTTTCATTGATGAATTATTGCAGTGTTCTGACATATTATAGACTGTTAATAATTAATTATAGGCTATGTATATAATTCATTGTAATCGACCTAAATGTTTTAGACAATTTTTAATGAGGAGAAGTAAGCTTCTATGTAATATTTTATTATCCTCACAGCGCGTTGGTTATGCGGTGATGCGCTATGAAATTGTTGCGTGGCTATTTAATTATAGGCTAATAGCCTATCACTTTAATAATAAAAGTAGCCTAGGCCTTCCCTAATAATAATAATAATAATAATAATAATACAATAATATTAGCCTACTAATAATTTAATATATAAATTGGAAATGCTAAATCTTCTTGATATTGATAGCTGATGCTTGTTTTGACAATATCTCTGGATAGGCTACATGATATCGTCCATAGGCGCGACCCGGCACGAGGATTTATCGCGCTGATTCGCGCATATTTCACACGTATAGTGTGAGCAGTCAAGTCACAGCTCGACGTTCGGACCGTACAGTGTGAGCACATAAATCCTGAGCTTTGGCTTTACATCGCATGCGATCTACTCGTTCAGTGTGAGTAGGTTCCTTGCTGAAATCGCACAGACATCGCACAGTGTATGCCCGCCTTTAAAGATGGCAAGGATGCCTCAGTTGTTGTGAAATTGATCCAAGTGTAAACCTTTCAAAAGGAGAAAACTGCTCTTCCCTTGATAAAGCTGAGAAATTCAGTGAAAGTCTGCCAGATGATGAATTAGAAAAAGAAGAAGATAAATGTGGGGGGATTTAAATGGAAGCAAACTAGTGTGCAAATTTTGTTAGAACTTTAACAGATTTGTGACTTTGTAGGGTTTTCCCTTACTATCAAATAGCTTGTGGTGAGATAGTAAATAAATAAGGTAAATAAATTAAGGCTAGAGGGTGATTTGTATCTTAGTGATATGTATTACTTGTCATTGAGAGGCTGTAATGAGATAAAAAAAAACAAAAAAACATTGAAAATGTTGGATATCGCAGGATGTGGTAACCTTTAAAAAAACTATAACGCTCTTTGTCATTATTTCACGGATCTGGTCAGTGTTTTACTATCTCACAAAAATGTAAATGAAGCTTTTACTTTGTATTGTTGTGCTGTCAGTTACCCAGCATGCCTTGTAACTTCTGCCTGTTATATAGTGATGGGCTGCGTTCGAAACCGCATACTCAATGAGTAGTTACTTAATTTCATTAAGTACTTACTTAACGAGCGCTAAAAGAGTAGGTACTTTATAGCCAGATCTCGTTGAGTATGAATGCGAAACGGACATCTGCCATGTTGACGTTATCATGTGACCTACGACGCGTTATCACACGCGCAACAACTTAAAAGATTTGAACGACACGTTTAATTCATCTATCTGTAAATATCTTGATATTGATTAAACTTGCTCATTTTGTGGTCTTTTTGAAGAAACTGCTGCCCATTTATTTTGTGAATACATTTAGGGTTGATTTAAGTTCTTATATTTAACCCTACTAATGTGACCCACCGTTTAATCCTTAACGATATTATTTATTTTTATTACGAAATCCCCAAATTGTCATCTCTTGAATATTGTTGTTACTTTCTTTATTTTATATCCAAACATTTTCATCCACAAGCAAAAGTGGCTGCTTTATGTTTTCCTCTTTTTCTTGTTGAATTTAACTCTCGTTTCATTCCTCGGGCCTAGGCCGATAAATAACAAAAAATGCTTTTTTTAAATGTATTATAATGAATTACTTAAGAAAATATATATTAAGATATTCAACCTTGTAGGTTCTTTTTTCCTGTGTAAAAAATATCACATTATGTATGCAAACCCATGATTGATATATGAAGGAGTTTGTTAGTTCTGGCGTCTCTGCAGTGGTTAAACATGAGATATAATTCGTCTTTGTGTATATCTAACGGGTGATTTTTGGTCTTGTGAATCTATTATTTGTTCCCTGGGCAATATCATGTATGTTTTTTGGCCCAGAAGACAAGTGCATTGTCAGTATCAGAGTCAAGGATGCCATCAAAGTATTTGCTTATCTGTGTTACAATACTTGAATCCTGGACTGAGCCGCGCTTCTTGTGTGCCTTGTAGCGGGACAGAAGGCGAGGGCATTTGGGTGGTGGCGAATCACATTCATGGCTTCTGAGGCAGTTTCATGATCATCTTTACTGACCATCATGTTCTCCACCTCTAAGATCAATGTGTCTGAAAAACATAAACACAAACACAATGAGTTAGATTTAAAAGGATATGCACATATCAGAGTTAAATGAAATACTTTTAGGACCTTTTATAAGACACATTTTTTAAATGATCAATTACATTATCTTTTTGTTATTCAAATAAACATAGCAAGTTAATGTAAATGCTGGTTATTTCATTCAGTGCAGAGGCCAGTAATGAAATGATTTTATGAATAGTTACTTATTTAGGTTACAAGGTGCTACTGTACTAAATCTAACCATTGGCCTACTGTTTTTAATAGTACTTGGAACACTCTGTACTTTGATTTCTCTCTACAGGTGAGTATGATGGGCTAGTATAAAGTGAGTTTGGTTTATGTACAATAGACATGTTACCAGCCTAAATATAAAGAGTATCAGGTTCAGTTGGCCCAGAGTATTACAAAATATTTTTAATGACAAAAATAAACAGATGAAAGGAAGACTCTATGAACTCCACTGTAAGACTAGTTAAGGCTTTTATAGGCTACTAATTTAAAACATTTAGGATTCATAGTTTTGCAAATAAGACATTTATTTTCACTGGATAAAAATGTATACTAACCTGTCAGTGTCTTCTTAAGTTCATCTCTGAACTTCTTCACTGATGTTGCATTTCCCCCATTGGTAACATCTAAGTCCACCCAGCTTAAGCCAAACTGTGGATCCAGCATGGTAGCAAAAAAGTACACATTGTGGTTAAAAGGTTCCTCTTTTCCGCTGTCTTTGCCCACATTTGTTTTTGTAAAGATTCCAGAGAATCTTTTCACCAGAGGCACTGCATTCGGGTCTCCTCCATCTTGAGGAGGTGTGTATTCAAGTCCAGGACAGTTGGAACCACCATGCTAATGGTAACTGATTTCTCTCCTTCTGTCAGGTCTGTTGCCTCGGAAAATGGAGCAAGAACTGCACTCAGTTCCTTCAGCTGGTTCCACTCACGGACACTAAACACCACATCCCCGTAATCTTTGCTGCACATTTCGTTCAGGGCTTTGTGGTCCAGAGCTGTGAGGGCCTGTACTTGTTTGAATGTACTGTTCCAGCGAGTAGTGTTTGCAGCTGGAACAGTCCTATTAGTGCCAAACATAGCCTCAAACTTGTCTTTGAATTGTGAGCTGCTATGTAATAGAGTTGTGAACCGTGATGTTTTGGCTATGGTGCGGGAAATGGCCCTAACCTCCTTCATGCCGTCATTCACAACTAACTGCAGAGAGTGTGCAAAGCAGGAAAGACGTTCACCTGATGACCAGGGTAATTCTGTGTCTTCCACTGAAGTAATGTCCTCCCACAAGTGCTCATCATCTAGATTATCCTCCTCACTCTCACTGTCGTCAGATTGCTGTTGGGGCATGTTTACTTTGAAAGTGCATTTCATATTGGCGGCATTGTCTGTTATGATATAGCTTATTTTCTGACGGATACCATATTCTTCTGTGATCTCCTCAAAGGCAGAAGCAATATGCTCTCCAGTATGTCTGCCTACAAAACGCCTACAGTCCAGCAGGTAGGATTCAAGTGCATAGGAATCCTTTGATTTATAGCACACATGGGCAGTCACTCCCAGGAAGGAGCGTAGCCTGCGATCAGACCAGATGTCAGTTGTTAATGACACAGATGACTGGGTCTCAAGTTTCTTCAAAACAGTTTCCTTGACCTTCCTTACCAACTCTGGTATCCGTCTGTCAGAAATAGTTTTTCTAGAGATTGGTGTGTATTAGGGCTGCATCTAACGATTATTTTTGTTGTCGATTAATCTATCGATTATGTCTTCGATTAGTCGACTAATCTAACGATTATTTTTACGATTAATCTAATGGTTATTTTTGGGATTAGCTGATTTATCCATTGGCAAACTTTCCAATAAATAATAATAACAACAATATATCAGCTGTAGTGCATCTGTATATTATTTTAACATGAAATCTATGGATGACAAAAAAATTGTATTTCAGAAAGGGTAATTGTCATTTTATTATGAAATATGCGAACAGGAAGCATTTTAAACTTTATTTTTAACTAATGGTAATATTTCATAAAATGTAAGATGTATATAGTCACAGGCCTACAGTATTTAGGAAACCGCGTCCGCACTTGGCCATCAGAACTAACTGTATATTCCCGCGCCGCACTCTGTTGCGTTGGGTCCCGCGGGAGTGCAGGTCTCTAGTCTACATGTGCATACACCTTTTAAAAAAATGGCACATGCACTGAAAGCTTTGCGGGAGCGGGAGCAGAAGCCACCATTACTCGACATTTGAACGTAAATAATTAATGTGACGCGTCGACGCATTTCTTCTTCTTCTTCTTCTTCTTCTTCTTTTATTGGCGGTTGGCATACCAATTTGGTGCATTACCGCCACCAACTGTTTGGGGTGTGGAGTCGACGCATTTCATGCGTGTCGACGTATTTTGATAGTCGACGTAATCGATGACGTTGACGCGTCGTTGCGGCCCTAGTGTGTATTTACTATCCATAATCCCAAGAAAGTGTTTAAAATGTCCATTTTCCACAAGTGACAGAGGCAGACAACACCCAATTATTAAATCTTGAACAATGGCTTCACTGATGTCTTGTTGCCTTGGCGATTGTAGACTGTAGAGCTGCACTTTCTCTGTAAAGAATGATATAGTTGGCTGTGTGACATCTGTCTGTTGCCCTGCCTTGTACTCCCAGAACCTAAAAATTTAGGGAAGAGGAATCAGTAAAATATCTTCATATGAATATCAATTACATAAAAAGAACAATCTTAAAAATAAGTAGCAACTTCATAAATGTATGTAAAATATGTGTAATGTTACTGCATAAGAACACATGTGTGGGTAAACACAATATAAATCAATGGTATTTTGGCCATCACATTTTTCAAACAGGTAAACAAGGAAGTTAAATGATTGATATGGTATGAGCCAGAGAGAGCGTGCTGGTAAAAAGTTTTATATTTGATCTGCAACTGTAAACTTAAAAATTAGCTCTCTGAAAGTAACCTGCCATGTGCCATAACCTATTTAATTTAATCATTTCTCATATAAGTTGAGGCGCATTACTCAGTCTCCACTCTCTGCTCATATCTCTAGGTTAGCTCTCTCACCCAAACGAGGGAGCATAACCTCGGCGCGTAGCTTTAATGTCGGGAGCTGTATGCAGCTGAGCTGACATTAGCTAAGGTCGATGTAACTTAACATTAGCTACACAGCTTTATGTGGCCTGTCTCGTGACATCCCACACGATTTGTGTCAACACAGAAAACATTTAATTGGATAGGTTTTTTTCGTTTATTTAAAGTGTGGTTTATGTCAGCTGAATGTGCGGAACGCTTTTCAGAGAAGATAAGGTATTTTAGCACAATTCACACCCAACGGTAATTCAGGAAAAAAAAAATATCCGAATGCTCCACATGAAACTATGGTCTTCCGACCTTTAACCATCGTGTTGATTTATTTTGATTAACCCTCAGGGGACCACAAACGCGCCCGCGCGTTTTGCTCGTTTTTTTTTTTTAGCAATGAAAATAAACACCAAATGCTCTGTTAATTTTGATCTTTCATTTTCGTGTAATACATCAATCGATCCTGTTCAGTTTCTATTTTTTTTCTGTATACTCACAATAAAAATAAAGTGTTTTGCTTTTTGACAAATAAAGAAAAATTAACATGATGCGATTTCTGCCTTCCCTCTGTCCGTGAACTCCCATTTGAAACGCGTTCGAAAATGATCAATAACTCCGCGAAAATTTAGTCAAACAGGCAAACAGACCCACGGGCATAAAGCTTGAGATCGCATCTGTTAAAAGAAGTAACTTATATAAAAAACAAATATTCTCAGTTTCTGTAATCTGTATAAAAAGAGAGCGACTCCTGTCGAGCTCATTAGGAGTTCATTCACAGTAATGTGACCACTCCCCGGAGAGCGCGTGCTATTCAAACGCAAATTCTGAGGGGTGTGAAACGCCCATCAGCTGTAAACACAGCGCGTCGCGATCGAGTGAGGCATAATATAGCCTACCTTATGGAGAAACGATTCCTCAGAACAGTGCTGATGAGGAGCAATATCTCCTGATATGAGGAGCAGATCCCGCTGAGGAGTGAGGTAGGCTGTTTTCTTTTCTCACGTGTGGAATAACGTTATGGAATAACGTTAGTGTAGGCCTATGCAAACCGCAAAAAGATGAATCGCATTTCTATAATATGACTCGCCTTTCTGTGAGATGAATGAAGGGTACATATTTGTAAAGACTGTTTAGCCTGAATATGAATCGCGTGTCTGTGTGTGAAAGAATAAACTGCTTTGCTATAGCCTACTGAGATGAGTAAAAATCCACTGGAATATGTTGAAAAAAATGTATTTGTATAAGCAACGTATTAAACTGCAAAAAAAAAAAAAATACTATTTTTGTCAAAAATAAAGTCATAGACTAAGATGTTAGATGTTCCAATGTTGGCTATATTCAAACTAATGAATACATATGATAAAATTTAGGCCTATAATCTTTTTTCTTTTTTTTTTTTTACAAAGAAAGAGTACACTTGAAATATTGTTGAAATTGTAATTATTGTTGTAATTGTAACATTTTTAATAAAATAGCAAAACATATTTACAAGAGAAATGTAAGCGAAATCTTAAATGGTCAATATAAGTCTTCTTCTAAATACATCTTTTGTCGTTGCATTGTGGCTCAGTCAGTGTCACACCTGAATGAATGGCTCATTAGGCAGTCATTATGCAGAATGGGTGGGGAGATTATGCAGAGATTATGCAATCTAAGGTGTAAACTACTCCTCCCCCTTGCATATTGGCTTTCCAAGCAAAACCTGTTTTACACCATTTAAATCAATGTATTTTTTTTTTGTGAACGATAAAGCAAAACTATTTTCACATAATTTTGAAGCTAGAACACAAAGGGACAACATCCATTAGTCAAAAGTCTTGTGGACACATATTTAATATGTGTTTTGTGGTCTTAATTCAGCAACTTTCATTTTAATTTTTTCCAATAACCACGCATAAACATTATTCTCTTAAAAATACAAACATCTACATACACGTTGCTCGCATATTATGGTAGCCCTGTTTGTGCTATATAGAGTGAATTTACACCTTTGCCATTAACATGTTTATAAATAACTGAAAAAAGCACAAATGTCAAGGCATGTCAGAACATCTCAAAGGCCCCCAAAACACTGTGGTCCCCTGAGGGTTAATATGTGTGAGGGAGAGAGAGCAAGACAGCGCTTAGGAGACGGTGAAGCCTGGTTTATACTTTCGCCTGGCTCCGAAGAGAGAGAGAGTGCGCGCGCGACCGGGGAAAGACCGCTCTCTCTCTGCTCGTTCTTCAGTTGCGCCCTGTCACAAGCGCAGCAGTTCATCTACATTACTCACCGATCAAATAAAACTATGGCGGGACAAAAATTCGCTTTGGAGCAGGAGCATCGATAAGAGGACTCGTTAACGTCGAGGGCATACAATATCGATGGTTCATAAAACTTAGAACCGGTTCTCGAGTGGAACCGGTATCAACTCCCATCCCTATTAATATGTATAGCTAATATTGAGGTTTTAAACCTCTTTGTGTGAGGGGTAAAACATTTTGGTCTTGGTCTACAACACTAATTTTTACTGACAATAAATATTAATAAATACTGTAACAAATGTATTGCTCATTGTTAGTTCATGTTAATGTATACATGAACTAATGTTGATAAAGGAGACCTTATTGTAAAGTGTTACTGTTTTTTCAATGTGTCTGTGTTATATCACGGGCTGGTTAAAGCAGAGATGAAGACACACAGGGTGTAAGTACACTGCAAACAGAGGAACTAATGAGACTAATTAACTAAACACACCTGAACTCAAACTCTAATCAATATGTAACTATGGTGACAAACCGGCAGGCGAAACTGAGGATGACAAAAACAATTAACACACTGACAGCAAAACACAAGACTACAAATGGATGAAAACAAACAATACAGTCTTATTGAAATTGAGAACATTATTTTGTTAATAATCACCATTCGTCAACAATAACAGTGAGTCAGCTGTCAGTAATCTTGTTTAGTTTATTATTTATTATAGCCTATGCTGTAGGGTGAACAGTGTATTTTTGGGGACCTGACAAAAATGTGTTTGTGAGGCAGCCTTTGTGTAGGTGATTATGAACAATATACTGAAATGAAATTGAGACATCCACACAACTTTATTTGTTTATTTATTTAACAACGCTTTGTCCATTTCAGACATGGTATGGTTATGCCAATGCAGCTTATAGCTTGTTTTAGGATTCATCACTCTGGAGTATACAGTTTAATTTTATTAATAAATGAAAATTTTTGAAGTATTTAAAGTATTCAACTCTCACTCTTGCTTACTTATTACATGGCTTTAGTAGTTGTAAGGAGTAGGAGTTGGTATACATATTCAAGTGTGCGTAATAATGGGTGTGAATACTGTGAATAAAAACGATACAATGACTGTAAAACCCAAACACTCTTTCAGATCCCAGCGGAACACAACAATAGCGGTACCTGTTAATCTTTTCACAATCATCTTCTTTAAACTCTTTTCTGCATGCTCTTCTCTTTCTCCTTGCAAGGAAAGCAGTGGAATAATTAAAAAGAGCAAGGCGAGAGCCATTGCAGAAGCTTTGCCACAGAAACCGTATCATAAAAGGTCTATAAAAGGTCTTTAAAAATATCATGCAAGAGGCTCACTTATAATACTTTAAATTTACATGTGATTTAATTTTAAAGTGTGTAAGTTAGAGTTTGTCTCTTTGTTGAGTAATCTGACACAGAGTCAGTTCAGAATCATAAACCCTGAATCCAGCATAGAGGGGTTCAGTGAATGTGGTGCTGTATGTGTGTAAGTGTGTGAGTGTGTGTGTGTCAGAGACGCTGTAGAAGGACAGAGTGCCGGCCGGCCAGTCCAGATACACTCCTACTCTATTAGACAGGGGTGAAGGGTCTGATAAGTCACTCCGCTTTTTATCGTGCCAGACAGTGAACCTGTTATCAGAGCGGTCTAGACTCCAGGATTTGTCATTGTATCCAAACCTGCTGTCACTGCCTCCCTTCCTCATGATTCCCTTATAGGCCACTGCTGCATGACCCCAGCCGCTCCATTCAGCCTCCCGGTAACAGCGCCCAGTCAGACTCTCTCGACACAGAACCCGTTCACCACCATCAAATCTCTCTGGATGATCAGGATACGGCTGCGGCTCCTGAACATGTGTTGCCTTCCTGTTCTCCTCTGACAGAACGATGTAAGTGTTTGCAGTGTTTGGATCCAGTGTGAGATTACAGGCATCTGAAATACAAGGCATCTTTGTCAAAAATAGTTCATAACACTGTTAAATAAGTGTGAAAGACAGAATGAGAATCAGGGCCTACATTTTCTTAGTCCAGCTGTGATTCTGAAATGGCCTCCAAAGTCCAAACTAGAAAGAGACAAATATGAACCACAAATTATTAATGTTTAATTTAGGGCTGCAACTAACGATTATTTTAATTATCGATTAATCTGACGATTATTTTTTTGATTAATCGATGAATCGGATTTAAAAAAAACATTAATTTCCAACCCTTTATTCAAAAACAGAACTGACAGTGCAAATTCACAGTGGAAAGTGCACAAACAGGTTGCTCCTTGAAACATCCCTGAGCTGTTAAAGTAAAAAAAAAAAAAACACAAAAAACATACACATGCTTTACATCTGCCAAATATAAAGGCTTTTTTAAATAAAGGCCTTTGTTTAAAGGGACCTGAGCTGTCGGAACAATAAATAATTTATAAAAAATAAAGAAAATACAAATCAGAAAACTTAACAGGATTTGTTTGAACATCAGAACTTGTTCTCTACACTACACTCACAGATGTACAAACTCTCACTCACAGACGCACACACTCACAAACTCTCACTCACAGACGCACACACTCACAACCTCTCATTCACAGACGCACACACTCACAAACTCTCACTCACAGACGCACACACTCACAAACTCTCATTCAGAGACGCACACACTCACAAACTCTCACTCACAGACGCACACACTCACAAACTCTCACTCACAGACGCACACACTCACAAACTCTCACTCACAGACGCACACACTCACAAACTCTCACTCACAGACGCACACACTCACAAACTCTCATTCACAGACGCACACACTCACAAACTCTCACTCACAGACGCACACACTCACAACCTCTCATTCACAGACGCACACACTCACAAACTCTCACTCACAGACGCACACACTCACAAACTCTCACTCACAGACGCACACACTCACAACCTCTCATTCACAGACGCACACACTCACAAACTCTCACTCACAGACGCACACACTCACAAACTCTCACTCACAGATGCACACACTCACAAACTCTCACTCACAGACGCACACACTCACAAACTCTCACTCACAGACGCACACACTCACAAACTCTCACTCACAGACGCACACACTCACAACCTCTCACTCACAGACGCACACACTCACAACCTCTCACTCACAGACGCACACACTCACAACCTCTCATTCACAGACGCACACACTCACAACCTCTCACTCACAGACGCACACACTCACAAACTCTCACTCACAGACGCACACACTCACAAACTTGGTTTTTGGGTTTTTGTCAAAGATGGTATAATCTTTAACAAAATGTTTGACATTATTTGACAAGCACATGCACACAAAAGACAAGTCTCGCGCAGTCGGATAATAGTTAATAATAATAGCAATAATAATAATAATAATGATAACAGAAGATAATATCTCTAGTCTATCCTAATATTAATTATAAATACAATGTATATAAAATATAAATACAATATAAAATAATACAATAAAAATAAAAACAAATACAATGGATTGACCACCTGGTATGGTGTGTAAGGTATTTTGCAGCTCATCCTTTCCGAGCATATAGTGAAGTTTCTCTGAGTCATTTAGAGTAAAGAATGAAAAATTCAGTGCTGCAAATTGTGGAAAAAATATTCTCTTTGTAGTGGTACTTGGGACAGACAAGAAAGTGTTTTCATCTTCTGTCTATCTGATTCAGATCACAGTCTGCTAATTCAGTGGTAAGAATTTAAATGTTGGTTTTATTTATATTGTTGTCCATTTATCAAACTTCCATGCCTCTTATATAGTAATTATATATAGTAAATATATAGTAACACTCGGTCTCTCTCGCGCGCAGTGTCGCTTGCTCGCTCGCATCGCTTTTGTCCAGTCCGCCGCTCAACTCAACTTTTTTTCCTTTATACTCAAAAATCTCTGCGACTTATTGAGTGGTGCAATAGTCGCGCAACACAAAGAATCAATAATGAAATTCATAATCGATTCTTTTAATAATCGATTTTAAACGATTTAATCGATTCGTTGTTGCAGCCCTAGTTTAATTATTTAGAAAGTGCTCAAGTAATATAGAGAATATGAGATATAACATTAAAAGTCTTTTAAATATTTTGCTCCACTATATGCTATTTTAAACCACTATTATCTGTTAGAATAAATCTGATCTATAAATATGGATCGTAACTAACGTAAATATTTATCCTGGCCAATATTTGAATCCAAAAGGAAGAATTATAAGCATGGACATGGAGGAATAATGATGAGTGTCCCAGTTTACAAACTCTTGTCGAAGGCTGCATTTACACTTGGCATTAACATGCGACCTGGATGTTGTCCACATATACATTGAAAAGACAAGTGTAAACGCAGCCACAGACACACTCAAGTCAGTGTGTTACAATGCCCCCCATACTTGAGAATCTTCAGTGAGCAATTTGGATCACTGAGTTTGTCGTTGAGCAGCTGAACTCCTGATTCTCCTGGGTGATTGTAGCTCAGATCCAGCTCTCTCAGGTGTGAGGGGTTTGAACTCAGAGCTGAAGACACATAACCACAGCCTTCTTCTGTCACCATACAGCCCGACAACCTACAGACACACATCAACAGACTGATCATCTACAGACACACACATCAACAGACTGATCATCTATAGACACACACATCAACAGACTGATCATCTACAGACACATCAACAGACTGATCATCTACAGACACACACATCAACAGACTGATCATCTACAGACACACATACACAGACTAATCATCTACAGACACACACACATCAACAGACTGATCATCTACAGACACATCAACAGACTGATCATCTACAGACACACACATCAACAGACTGATCATCTATAGACACACACATCAACAGACTGATCATCTACAGACACACACATCAACAGACTGATCATCTACAGACACACACATCAACAGACTGATCATCTACAGACACACACATCAACAGACTGATCATCTACAGACACACAACCACAGCCTTCCTCTGTCACCATACAGCCTGAAAACCTAAAACACACAAAACAGTCTAAGTAAGATAAACTACTAACTTATACCTATTAATATGTCTCTAAACCTGTTCTCTAAACAAAGATGCCCTGATTACAACATTTTTACTTATTTATGTTTCAGAGTTTTTCTCATTACACAGTAAACTCCCCAGTATTAAATGAACACTGCTCAGTGTTCTTATGTGTCCACACTAAAGATTGTTAAAATAACACTGAAGCAGTGATGACGTTAATGAGATAATTAAGTGATGATTGAGCATTAGTGACGAACACCTGCTGTTAACAAGCAGAAAGGAAAGAGAAACACAAGAACTACAACTGACTACAACGACTACAAAGGAAGGCAAAAACACAGATGACCAGATGATGTTGGTTATTTATTGATGCTGATTAATTTTTAATCATTACAAAGTGAACTGATTCACAAATCTCATCACCAAAAGAAAGTGGCTTATTGCGATTAATAGAATTAAAATTTTCAGTATCATCACTGTTTTACTACATGTCAGATATTATGAATTTAGACACACACAGACATCAAGAATAAACATTTGAATCTCAGTCCGATATTATAACCATAAACTAAATGATACCTGCTATATCTCCATGCAGCATATATTTTCTGGCTCTGTGGGCATCCTAATACAGTTCCCACATTTGCATTTAAAGGGACACACAAAAAACAGAGTGTTTTCCCAAAAGGGCAACTGTGACATGCTATAATAAAAAAATCTGGGTGGTATTTTGAGCTGAAACTTCACAGACATATTCTGAGGACATCAGAGATTTATATTGCATCATGTGAAAATGGGCATAATAGGTCACCTTTAACACTCTGAAGGGCTGTTTACACTACACTGATTTCAAATAGAAATTGACAACCTTTTATGGGTTGTGGCCATTAATTTACACAACAAAAAAAATTTTTGGGAACCTAAAAACATACAATTTTGAAATCATGATTATTTCTAGCATTCTATCTAAAAGATTTTAACTTAACAAAACTTAACAGAACCTTAATTGGAACTGCTGAAATTTCCTTAATCAGAGTGCTAAAATTCATTCATTTCTATGTTTGAATCCCTAAAAATGAATCCCTATTAGTGCTAAATATTCCACCTATATTATTCAAAGTACTAAGATATCAACTTAGATATCAAAAGATTAAATTTTGCACACCTCAGTATCTCCAGCTGACAGTTTATCTTCAATTCATCAGAGAGCAGCTTCACTCCTGAATCCTGCAGGTCATTGTTACTCAGATCCAGCTCTCTCAGGACACAGTTTGAGGATTGTAGAGCTGATGACAAACTCTTACAACACTGAGTAGTAAAATTACAACTAACAAGGCTGAAGGAGAGAAAAACATATCCTTAACCTTATTCTTCAACTATTTCAATAATATCAGCTTCATTCTTGTAAAAGACATTTACATGAAATTATTAAGACATGATTAAACACTCACAGTGCTTTTCTGCAGTTGATCACAGCTGGTATCAGCCTTCTTCTACCCTCATCTGATGTGTTATATTTCTTGAGGTCCAGCTCATCCAGCACCTCCTCTGACATCTGAAGCATGTAGGCGATTGTTGAGCAGTGAGCAGGAGAGAGTTTCTTCTCTGAGTGTTTGTCTGATTTCACAAACTCCTGAATCTCTCTGGACAGAGTCTGATCTTTCACTTCCAGCAGACAGAGGAACAGATTGATGGATCTATCAGTGGAGAGTCCATGTCCATCTTTGATCTTCTCTTTAATGTACTGTGTGGTTCTCCTGATGCTCTCTGAGCTGTTCTCTGTGTGTGTCAGCAGATCCTGTAAGAGTCTCTGATTGGACTCTAGTGAGACGCCCAGGAGGAACCGCAAGAACAGATCCAGGTGTCCATTCTCACTCTCAAGGGCTTTATTTACTGCATCTCTATGCAGATTATGCATTACATCACAGAACTGCAATGTGTCAACATTTTTGATTACATAATGATAAAATGCATAGAAAGCAGCGAGAAACTCTTGAATGCTCAGATGAATGAAGCTGTAGACTTTCCTCTGATGAATCACAGATTCCTCCTTAAAGATCTCAGTGCAAATCCCAGAATACACTGAGGCGTCAGTGACGTCAATGCCGCTCTCTCTCAGGTCCTCCTCATAAAACATCACATTGCCCTTCATCAGCTGTTTGAAAGCCACTTCAGCAAGTTTCACAATCACTTCTCTGTTGGACTGCAGGAGTTTCTCTGGATCTCTCTCTTCATACTTCTGATTCCTCATGTTGATCTGAATCAGCAGGAAGTGGATGTACATTTCAGTCAGAGTTTGAGGGATTTCTGCACTCAGATCTTCTTTCAGGAGCTTTTGAAACACAGTGGATGAGATCCAGCAGAAGACGGGTATGTGGCACATGATGTGGAGGCTTCTTGCTCTTCTGATGTGTGAGATGATTCTGCTGGCTTGATGCTCGTCACTGATTCTCTTCCTGAAATATTCCTCCTTCTGAAGCTCATTGAATCCCTGAATCTCTGTCAGACGGTGGATGTATTTGGAGGGGATCTGATTGGCTGCTGCTGGTCTGGAGGTGATCCAGATGAGAGCCGAGGGAAGCAGATCTCCTTTCATGAGGTTTGACATCAACACACCCACTGATGAAGTCTCAGTCACATCAGAGACTTTCTGAGTGTCTGAAAACATCAGTGTAATGTAGCCACAACGACATCTGCTTCTCGCGTTAAGTGATCATATGGGAAGACACATCGTCTTGTGTCCGTACTGGTTAATAATTGCCCCAAGAGGAGCAATTTGCCAGCGCCAGTTCGGCTGGCCTCGTGACATTTCCACACAAACACACACACACATTACACACACACACACACACACACACACGTGGGCTTTCAACCAGAAACCCACCACGAGATGCAACTGAAGCACATTTCCATATATGGACTTCCACATAGTAAAATTTCATTTTACCATTCATTACAAATTTATAATAGAGGTGTGGTTTGCTAGAGTAAAATCTTTAATTCCGAAGATTCATTGAAAGAAAATCACTCCATAGTGTCTTGTAACTCGAACCTGGTCATAAACTTTATGACCCAAAGCTGCATCTCATCCAGTTCCTCTGCAAGCCAACATTCCAACACCTTAACACACATGGAACATTTCAGAGAAAACTCTTCAAATGTTTGATATGTATTCCTGTGTTTCTCAAGTGTCTTCACATGCCATAACGGAAATACTGACCATTTTATTGTGTGTTTAAGCAAGCTTTATTTGTGTGTAATGATGCATATGAACATAATGTTATGTGTGTCCAATATCTACCTGTAATTCTTGGTATCTGTCTGACCGTCCTGTTTTAATTCAACCAGTCCCGCACATAGTATTACAGTAAGATGTATTGTTCCATGTGTACAATCTTAAGAAGAAATATGAATTCTTTCTCTCATAAGACATATGGTGAAAGTAGGCGTTTTCTTCTTCACACAAAGAGAATTTTCCCGCTTCAGAAAAGACAATCTGATTCGCTGTCGTTCCAAGAGAAGGCGTAAACAGATGTTTGTTAAAAGGCAGAAACCCCCTCTTCTCGTTCTCTTCTCTCATCGATCCTGCTTGACCTCCTCCTCCTCCTTCTCCACGTGCAGCGCTGCTCCGGTTGGACAGGCCCTCGCCTCTGCCTCTGGGACACATGGCCCGCGTCATGTAAAAGCCTGCCGTCTTAGAAACCAAGATTTCTAGCCTCTTCCGCACGGAAGACGAACTTTCTCGGTAATGTACATCCAGTGAGCCTTTAAACTTCGCGGCACCTGAAGACGCAACAGAAACAGGACACCATCCGCGCTGTCCTGCCAGTTTCAGCATCGCGCCGAACAGAGAACAAACGTGCAAGTGACGGTAACCTTATCTGATAAAACTGCTTTCCAGGTTGTCTCGTGAATTTAGGTTTTCTGTATGTAATTATTATTTTCCCCTTCTCTGCCTTTCTTTCTTTCTTTCTTTCATTTCATGTTATCCTGATCACGTATTTTCTTGTTTGGTTAAATGTGTGTTTGTTTTATTGTTTGCATTTTTACGTACGTTTATATTCGTAGCTCATATAATCTCTAGTTTTGCATTTATTAAAATTCATAAATACTTTTCACTGTCTCTGTATTTGAAAGCCCACCATTCTAAAGTCAATGAAACAAAAGATCTTAAGCTACAAGCTCGATATTAGACTACATTCAGTAGTTTTAATTAATAAACTCAGAAGGTTTGATGTCCGTGGCCAGGAGATCAAATTTTCTTGGAGTTTGTAAAGAGATACCCCTTCTTAACTGTGATAATCTCACCGTTATTCGCTGGACGAATAACGATTAGATCAGTTACAGAACGAGTTAATCTCGATAATTGATAAATTAAGTGTACATGCGACTTATGAATTATGACCATGAGTCATAAATATTAATATTCCCAAGATTCCCCATATTCTTGAGCTAATTCATATTTACCCAGAGTCGTATTTGTTACAGTGATTTTGCTTTCATCCAGACCATCAAAGATGAACACAACTTTACACTCCTCATAAATCTTTGAGTCCAGATCTTGAAGTTCAGGATGAAAGTCCAGCAGAAGTCTGTGAAGACTGTACTGATGATCTCGGATCAAGTTCAGCTCTCGTAATGGAAGCACAAACATGAAATCTGCATCCTGATAGGCTTTTCCCTCGGCCCAGTCCAGAATGAACTTCTGCACAGAGACGGTTTTCCCGATTCCAGCGATGCCTTTAGTAAGAACAGTCTTGATCTGCTCTTTCTCCTCGCGTCCTGGTTCAGGATAGGCTTTAAAGATGTCATTGCAGTAGATTGGAGTGTCTTGTGAGTGTTGTGTTCTGGCTGTTGTCTCCATCTGTAAAACCTCATGTTCTTCATTCACTCCTTCTCTCTCTCCCTCTATGATGTAGAGCTGTGTGTAGATCCTGTTCAGGAGGGTTTCATTCCCCTGTAGTTTCATTCCCTCAAATAATATCTCATACTTGTGCTTCATGCTGGTTTTGTGCTGGTCTTTGACTCTCTGCAGGTCTCCAGTCTCCAGTGTGTGTGTCTGTAGGACTGCTTCAGATTTGTCCTGACTGATATGGGTCTGATAGTGGGATGTAGATGACGGCACAGATCTGATCTCATATATCTCTCCCCTGCTGAAATTAAAAAAGAGAAGAGCAACAAAAAGACAATTACAGCCATTGAAATGACCCTTGGAGACCATCAGAAATATATTGATTACCAGGTATGACTTCGCTACCCCTGTCCAGTGCATATGCTGTGTATGTTTACTGAATTTATTAAATAATTATTTATCTGTGATGCACTACAGTATATTAGCAAGTGAAAGAATATACTAACGTAGAGTCAGAGGACACTGATCCATCACTGATTTCAGGTGGTTGCCTCATGGATTTGCTACTCTTTACAGACACACTACTGGGTTCTGGAAACTCTGCTATCTGTCTCTGCCTCCTGCTGATAATGACAAAAGACAAACAAAACAGCATTTTAAACTTCTCTTCTGTTTGTCAATATCCTGTCTCAAACCATGGCCCGTGTCTATAGCTTGAATGCACCTTTGATTTACATTTATTCATTTAGAAAATGCTTTTATCCAAAGCGATTTACAAAGAAGGAATACAACAAAGAGATTCAGTTACATGAGAAGTGCTGTTACACGATTGTTCAGGAATGAAATGAATGGGACAAATAGTAAACACATCGAGAATATGGGAGGTTCTGGAAAAGTGATGCCATGTCTCTCTGTGGTGGTACCATGAGGTGCCACTCATTCACTGACTGCAAGTTTCTGGAATGCACTTTAACCCTCTGGGGTTGACAAATGCACCGGCGCATTTTGCTGGATTTTTTTCCAGCTGAGGACTGTGAATAGTAAGTTCTTTATTCTTAAGTGCTTTGTTCTAAGCGCGATATGGAATAGTGTCTGTAAACCACAAAAACACTGTTTAAATATGAATCGCGTGTCTGTAGTAAACAACAGCGCGCATCTGTGCTGTTCATTCACACTCGCACTTACATTAGTAAACGTTATTTTTACATGAACACATCTGCTAGTTTAGCCTTTATCAAACTATATAGCTATACTGAGATGAGTAAAGATCGACTGAAATATGTTTAAATAAAATGTCTTTGTATAAGCAACGTATTAAACTGCAAATTAACATTTATATGCCCTAATATATCATATGTTACAGACAAAATATGAAAGACAACATTTTGTTGACTAGTTTTGGATAGATTATACCATTTTTACTGTAAAATAGACTACTGCCACATCAAATAAGCTTTTGTTAGCCATAAATGTATAGTATGTTTTGTCAAAAATAAAGTCATCAACTAAGATGTTATTATAGTGTATATATTCAAACTAATGAATCCTTAACTTTGAAATACGTATGATAAAATGTAGCCTATACTTTTTAAAAAGAAAGATTACACTTGAATATTGTTAAAATTGTAATTGTTGTTGATTTACATGTGAAAACTTTTTAATAAAATAGCAAAAAATATATTTACAATGTAGATGTAAACAAAATTAAATTATTCTCATTAAATTATTTAGTGACACATTTGAGGAGAAGATAAATATTCCAAAACTTTCTGAAAATACAGTTTTGGAATTAACTGCAAAATTACTAGAAATGTTTACCTTGGATATTATACAATTTGCATGCATACATAATTTGTGGAAAAAAGCAATTTTTTTCAAGATGTTTCCAACTCTAACTTTGAACCAATTCTGTAGAATGGCCCATATTTGAACAGGATTTGTTTCCAGATATGACTGTGTACTAAAAATGTGCTTTTGACTTTCATTTATATTTGGATTAAATCACTTTGGATAAAAGCCTCTCCCAAATGCAAAAATGTCTTACCTGGGGTCAGAGGTCATCGTTGTATCACTAAATGCAGAGGGAAGATTCTTCATGGGTTAATTGAAACTCAATTTAGGAAATGTCTTCATCCTCTATCTTTTCATAGAGACTTATTTTGGAGTGTCTTCCTCTTTGCTAAAAAAAAGAGTGTTGAGAGAATAATTGATAAATTTTGTGAAAAAAAAAAAAGATAAATTAAATAGACAAACAGAGAGACATAAAAATAGAAAGATGCTGTTCCGTGAGGGTAAATAAATACTGACAGAATTTTTACTTTTGGATTAAATATCCCTTTAAGTATTAGACTGCAGTGTAGCTACATTAAATATAGGGGAGAGCCCCAAACACTCCAAGCTGCAGACAAAGCATCCCTGAGACAGGCAACCCAGAGAGAGAGGGCTGAGAGCTGCTCTATGAAGGCACCACTCCTTCCCCCAGTGGAGGGCTGGGCGAAGAATCCTTTGTTCAAGTTAGTTTTTGTTCCGCCGCTGGTCTCACAGCCAGTGGTACCAAAACCTCAGCAAAAGAGCAATTTCCTCAATCTCTGGGTTACAAGAAGTCTGGGTTGACAGTCACAATGCCTTGCCTCTCTCACCCCTCTCTTTTGCCAACAGGCAGGATGATGCGTTTTGAGGACGTAATGCCTTCTCACGCAACACTCAGCCGCTCCGTGGAGTGCAAATACACTCACGCCCCTGGGCCCCTGGGCACCACAGCGGGTACATCTGTTGTCCATTGGTCCCCCTTGCACAGTGTCTGCAAGCCTGGCTAGCTCTTACCAGCCCGTCTCACTGGGTCTTCCGGACGATTAGACTCGGCGACGCGATTCAGTTCGCCCGGCGTACAGCCAGATTCAGCAGCGTCTGGGTTACCTCAGTGGCAGACAAGGATGCTCCTGTCCTGTGTGCGGAGATTACAATCCTATTGGCAAAGGACGAGATAGAGCCAATCCCTCCGGCCTACATGAAGTCAGGGTTTTACAAGCCCATACTTCATAGTGCCCAAGAAAGGCGGTGAGTTACAACAATCTTAGATCTGAGAGTCTTGAACCGGGCCTTTTATAAGCTCCTGTTCAAGATTCTGACATAAAAGCAGAACTTCACGTGCGTTCGCAGTCAAGATTGGTTTACAGTGATCGACCTGAAGGACGCATACTTTCATGTCTTGTTTCTGCCTCAACACAGTCCATTCCTGCATTCGAGGGTAGGGCATATCAGTAAAAAGTCCTCGCCTCTGGCTTGTCCCTGTCCCCCGCGTCTTTACGAAGGTCTTGGAGGTGGTCATTGTTCCCCTGAGAGAATGTGGTGTTCGCATCCTCAACTATTTCAACGACTGGCTCATACTGGCCCAGTCGCGAGATCATTCATGCAAACATGGTCATGGTACTCTCCCACTTCAGCCATCTGGCGCTTATGGCCAACTGGGAAAAGAGCAAACTCTCCCCCATGCAGAGAATCTCTTTTCTCGGTATGGAGTTGGACTCGGTCGCCATGACTTGTGCATTTTACAGATGGTGCTGAACTGGACAGTGATTCCACTGAAAATGTTTCAGAGGCTCCTGGGGCATATGGCATTCGCAGCCGCAGTCACGCTGCTCGATTGATTCATATGAGACCGCTTCAGCGCTGGCTTCACGACCGAGTCCTGTGATGGGCATGGCACCGTGAACTGATCAAGTTTCATGTTTCAAGTTTGTTTTTATTTATATAGCACATTTAAAAACAGCAAACATGGCTGACCAAAGTGCTGAACAAAATACAAGATAAAGAGATAAGGGCAAACAACACATTCATGACAGAAGCTCATAATGAATTAAAAGCTAAAGAAAAAAAGAAGGTTTTAAGAGAAGATTTAAAAACAGTTAAAGACTGTGCCGATCTGATGTAAACCGGAAAGCTGTTCCACAGCCTAGGGCCGGCAATAGCAAAGGCTCTATCTCTATCCTTTAATCGTGATCTGGGGACAGATAAAAGTCTCTTATCACCGGACCTCAAATTTCGTGTGGGATTGTATGGATAGAGTAGCTCAGACAAATAGCTCGGTGCCAGATTATTTAAGGATTTTAAAACAAAGAGAAGAATTTTAAAGACAATTTTAAAATGCACAGGTAGCGAATGCAGTGATTGCAAATTTAGAGAAACGTGATCAAATTTACGTTTTCTTTTGAGGAACTTTGCAGTGGCACTTTGTACTAATTGGAGACGAGCAATAGGTATTTGGACATGCCATAGTAAAGAGACTTGCAATAATCCAAACGAGATGTAATGAGCGCATGGATAGCAATCTCTAAGGTTTTCTCAGAGAGAGAGGATTTAATCTTAGAAAGAAGAAGTAGCTGGAAAAAACAAGAACTAATCACCGCATTTATCAAATCTCTGTGCTTAAGCCTGTCCGCTTCCCTGCCTCAGTGGTGCCAGCTGGCTTACTCAGAGCCCTGGAAGGAGTCAGTAGACGTGGCATCTTCCATAGGGATCCCAATTCGTCAGTCACTGACGATTAATGTCAAATGTAATGTCGAACGGAGACGTTAATTCCCCTCGCCACAACTCCTGTACCTCTGATGACAGCCAGGACCCGGTCTTGGCTCCTCAGTGAAAACTTAATGAGAGTATTGCATGCACGTCCTTATATACCCGGAAGCAGTGGTGCAGTTTGCGATGCAAATCTCACTAGACAACGTGCATTGGCTTGTTCTGTTACCACTTGAAGGTGATTGGGCTCTCAGGCGAGATCCCAATTCATCAGTCACTGACGATTAATATCTCTGTTCCCTCCTTAAGGCCAAACAACAAATTCAACAATAAATTGTAAATTAAACATTAAATACCAATTTAGAAATTACCACGAAAGAAAACAACTAGATTAAAAAGTTCGTTGAGACAAACTTTAAGTTGGCTTGAGAAAGCTGGACCAGAAAGTTTGAAGAAGTTTAAAGTAGTTTGGAGTTTAAAGTAGTTTGAAGTTTAAATTAGTTTAAAGTTTAAATTAGCAAGAAGTTTAAAATAGTTTAAAGTTTAAATAAGTTTGAAGCTTAAATTAGTTTAAAGTTTAAATTAGTCTAAAGTTTAAATTAGTCTAAAGTTTAAATTAGTTTGAAGGTTAAATTAGTTTAAAGTTTAAATTAGCTAGAAGTTTAAAATAGTTTAAAGTTTAAATTAGTTTGAAGCTTAAATTAGTCTAAAGTTTAAATTAGTCTAAAGTTTAAATTAGTTTGAAGGTTAAATTAGTTTAAAGTTTAAATTAGTTTCAAGTTTAAAGTAGTTTAAAGTTAAAAAGTTGTTGGGGGTTTTCTGGTGGGTTGCTAAGGTGTTCTGGGTGGTTGCTAGGCGGTTGCTAAGGTATTTTGGGTAGTTGCTAGGCGGTTGCTAGGGTGTTCTGGGTGGTTGCTATGCTGTTGCTAGGTGGTTGCTAGGGTATTCTGGTTGGTTCCTAGGGTGTTCTGGGTGGTTGCTAGGCGGTTGCTAGGGTGTTCTGGGTGGTTGCTATGGTGTTGCTAGGCGGTTGCTAGGGTGTTCTTGGTGGTTGCTAGGCGGTTGCTAGGGTGTTCTGGGTGGTTGCTATGGTGTTGCTAGGCGGTTGCTAAGGTATTCTGGGTGGTTGCTAGGGTGTTCTGGGTTGTTGCTATGGTGTTGCTAGGCAGTTGCTAGGGTATTCTCGGTGGTTGCTAGGGTGTTCTGGGTGGTTGTTATGGTGTTGCTAGGCGGTTACTAAGGTATTCTGGGCGGTTGCTATGGTGTTACTAGGTGGTTGATAGTTGTTACAGATGGTTACTATGGAGTTTTTATAGAGTTCTTAGCATGATCTTGGCATGATTTAGCACTTAACTAATTGCTATTAGCATGTAGCTATTCACTGCTAGCATGTGTAGCATGTTGGAAGTGCTGTTTGCTAGCATGAGTCAAAAGAGCCAAATCTCATCTCTATACGATGTTCTGATGCAGAGATATAGGTCTTGTAAAACGGTTGCTAGGGTACTCAAGTTTGGTTGCTATGGAGTTGCTTGGGAGCTGGGAGCTTTAAACTTAAGAAGTTTAAAGTGGTTTGAAGTTTAAAGTAGTTTACGAGTTTTTGAGTTTTGCGTTTATAAGTTTAAATGAGTTTAGAGTTTGTTTAAATGAGTTTAGAGTGTGTGTGTGTGTGTTCACACACACACACACACACACACACACACACACACACACACACACACACACACACACACACTCAGAGTTTATGAGTTTAGAGTTTATAAGTGTACAAGTTTTTGAGTTTAGTTTATAAGTTTAAATGAGTTTTGAGTTTATAAGTTTAAATTAGTTTACAGTTTATAAGTTTAAATGAGTTAAAGCTTAAGTTTGAAGTTTAAAGTAGTTTAAAGTTTATATTAGTTTGAAGTTTAATTTAGTTTGAAGTTTAAAGTAGTTTAAAGTTTAAAATAGTTTGAAGTAGATAGATGAGTTTATTAGTTTAATTGTTTAATTAGTCTCAATGGCTTATATAGTATATAGAACGGCAGTTTGAATAAGTCTTCAAGGTGTTTAGATTTAAATTTTTGTCGGTTGGTCAGTTTGAATCTAGATTTGAATTTTTTAGAACTCCCCAATGCAAGTCAATGGGAGTTTTTCCGAGTTTTGATCGGCATTTTTAGGAAAACCGTAAGTCCGATCAGTCTGAAAAGATAAAGCAACTCGAGTCAGAATAGTCTGAAGGTCTGAGCCGAGTTTGGAGTATGTAGAGTTAAAGCTCTAGGAGGAGATAGGGGATAAATTTTTAGTAAGAATAATAATAATAATAACTAGATTAAAAAGTTCGTCGAGACAAACTTTAAGTTGGCTTGAGAAAGTTTGGACTGGAAAGTTTAAAGTTTAAAGTAGTTTGAAGATTAAAGTAGTTTGAAGTTTAATTTAGTTTAACGTTTAATTTAGTTTAAAGTAGTTTGAAGTTTAATTTAGTTTAAAGTAGTTTGAAGTTTAATTTAGTTTACAGTTTAAAGTAGTTTGAAGTTTTTAGTTTAAAGTTTAAATTAGTTTGAAGTTTAAAGTTTGAAGTAGTTTAAAGTTAAAAAGTTGCTAGGGTGTTTCTAATGGGTTGCTAAGGTGTTCTGGGTGGTTGCTAGGTGGTAGCTGGGGTATTCTGGATGGTTGCTAGGCGGTTGCTAGGGTGTTCTGGGTGGTTGCTATGGTGTTGCTAGGTGGTTGCTAGGTTATTCTTGGTGGTTGCTAGGTGGTTGCTAGGGTGTTGCTAGGCGGTTCTGGGTGGTTGCTATGGTGTTGCTAGGCGGTTGCTAGGGTGTTCTGGGTGGTTGCTAGACGGTTGCTAGGGTATTTTGGTGGTTGCTATGGTGTTGCTAGGCGGTTGCTAAGGTGTTCTGGGTGGTTGCTATGATGTTGCTAGGTGGTTGCTTGGGTGTTTTGGTGGTTGCTATGGTGTTGCTAGGGTATTCTGGGTGGTTGCTAGGGTGTTGCTAGGGTGTTGCTAGGTGGTTCCTAGGGTGTTCTGGGTGGTTGCTATGGTGTTACTAGGTGGTTGGTAGTTGACACAGATGGTTACTATGGAGTTTTTATAGAGTTCTTAGCATGATCTTGGCATGATTTAGCACTTAACTAATCGCTATTAGCATGTAGCTATTCACTGCTAGCATGTGTAGCATGTTGGAAGTGCTGTTTGCTAGTATGAGTCAAAAGAGCCAAACCTCATCTCTATACGATGTTCTGATGCAGAGATATAGGTCTTGTAAAACGGTTGCTAGGGTACTCAAGTTTGGTTGCTATGGAGTTGCTTGGGAGCTGGGAACTTTAAACTTAAGAAGTTTAAAGTGGTTTGAAGTTTAAAGTAGTTTACGAGTTTTTGAGTTTATAAGTTTAAATGAGTTTAGAGTGTGTGTGTGTGTGTGTGTGTGTTCACACACACACACACACACTCAGAGTTTATGAGTTTAGAGTTTATAAGTGTATAAATTGATGAGTTTATAAGTGTTAGAGTTTTTGAGTTTAGAGTTTATAAGTTTTAAATGAGTTTAGAGTTTATAAGTTTTAATGAGTTTAGAGTTTAAATGAGTTTAAGAGTTCAGAGTTTATTAATTTATGAGTTAAAGAGTTCATAAGTCTATGAATTCATGAGTTTATAAGTTAATTAGTTTATAAGTGTATGAGTTTAGAGTTTATTAGTTTAAATCAGTCTCATTGGCTAATATAGTATATAGAATGGCAGTTTGGTTTAGTCTTCAAGGTATTTAGATTTGAATTTTCGTCGGTTGGTGAGTTTGAATCTGGATTTGAATTTTTTAGAACTCCCCATTGTAAGTCAATGGGAGTTTTTCCGAGTTTTGATCGGCATTTATAGGAAAACCGTAAGTCCGATCAGTCTGAAAAGATATAGCAACTAACTTCAGATCAGTTTGAGTGTCTGAGCCGAGTTTGGAGTATGTAGAGTTAAAGCTCTAGGACGAGTTTGAGTCAACAGTTTTTAACAGAAGAATAATAATAATAAGTTTAAGTACAATATCAGTAAGTTGGCTCTCTCAAGCCAACTTAACTAGATGCGAAAGTTCGTCGAGACAAACTTTAAGTTGGCTTGAGAAAGTTTGTACCAGAAAGTTTGAAGAAGTTTAAAGTAGTTTGAAGATTAAAGTAGTTCAAAGTTTAATTTAGTTTAAAGTTTAAATTAGTTGAAAGTTTAAAATAGTTTGAAGTTTAATTTAGTTTAAAGTTTAAAGTAGTTTAAAGTTTAAATTAGTTTAAAGTACACACACACACACACACACACAGAGTTTATGAGTTTAGAGTTTATAAGTGTATAAATTGATGAGTTTATAAGTGTAAGAGTTTTTGAGTTTAGAGTTTATAAGTTTAAATGAGTTTAGAGTTTATAAGTTTAAATGAGTTTAAGAGTTCAAAGTTTATTAATTTATGAGTTTAAGAGTTCATAAGTCTATGAATTCATGAGTTTATAAGTTAATTAGTTTATAAGT